>VTPC01004757.1:81360-140772 GCA_011009095.1 Ignelater luminosus
TTAGTTTCAACTTTATTTTGGGTTGCTTTGGAATTATTTCTAAATTTTACGTTTTTTAACTGTTTCGTTGTCATGATAACCGATTGTCCTGAGTTCCATTCTGCACTGAATAGTTAAGGAGAGAGGGACAAAATGAACTGAAAGGTAAAACAATGTTCGTGCGAAGAATATTTTTGAGGAACTTCAAAATAAAAATTGAAGCAAGAATATTGGAGTTTTGTTGACGGCTCTCGAACAACCGTTTTACGTTTGTGACATTACAAGCTATGTGTTCAAGCAACGACTTGTAATTTAGGGTATTTTTTCATGTTATGTTAATTTCTCTTGAAGTGAGTTAGGTATTATTGCACATAAACACAACAGTGGTAAACTATAGAAAAGTTTGGATCTAGGCCCATCTTGCCGAGTGTCTGTTCCATTTTACCCGCTCCAAGAGAGAACTTGATACATTGTTGGAGCTTTGTCTAGTTATCAATTACACAGGCCTGCGTTTTTTAACTTTCGAAAAATTGTTTTCAATTTGATTGCTGATTCTTATGTATTTTTGGGTGCTGAGTTCAAATATGAACTCCATTTTTCTCCATCACAAAAGGATTTTTTACAAAAAAGCTCCAAATGTTTTTAAAAACTTATAAAAAACAATATTTATTTAACTTTTGAATTTATTTACAGGTGGTATGAAAAACAGAATTACTTTAAAAATGAATTAATCTAATGAAGATACACCGTAAAATACTATTTATGTCCTAACAAGTCCTTCTAGAATCTTTTTCGTCTTCTTTCCATGCTCCTTTTTGTGCTTTTTCTTCTGTGGTGTCGCAGCGGGTCATCCCTCTTTAACATCCAACAGTACTCAGCTATCATACTCACATTCCATCTTCCTTGGTATCTCTTTTCTATTTTTTTTTACATCTTTATAGAATCTTCCACACTGCTGCTCACGTACTACAGCAGTATTTTCGGGAAAGTAGTCCAGGTGTGAATCTAGAAAATACATCTTCAAACTCATGTTACAGCCCAAATCTTTGAATTTGTCTAACATACTTTGTACAATATTTTTATAATCTTCATCTTTTTGGTGCCAAGAAACTTTGTAACTACATCCTTGAAGGCTTTCCATGCTTGTTTTTCTACTTCTTCCACTTTAGATTCAAAATTTTCTTCTTTTATAAGCTTTCTTATATCACGCCCAACAAAAACACCCTCCTTTATCTTTACTTCCGATAAACCTGGAAACTGACTGCAAAGATACTTGAAACCCTCTCCAACTTTTTCTACTACCTTCACAAATTGATGCATTAGCCCTAGTTTAATATGTAACGGAGGAAGAAAAACTTTGCTTGGCTCTACTAAACGTTTTTTTTCACTGTTGTTCATACCAGGTTTTAAGGTTTGTCTTGTGGCCACAATTTTTTACAATAGTGCTGCTTTCTATCACGACTATCCCACTCACACAAAAAACAAGTATATTTGGTATAACCGCTTTGTTGTCCAAGTAATAAAGAAAGTACTTTTAAATCGCCACAAATTTTCCAAACTTGATCCTTACAACAAATCTGAATTAAAAGTACTAGCTCAAGATTTTTGTAACACTCTTTCAAATGAACAGAATGTCCTACTGGTAAAGAAGCGAAGCTCTTCAACACATATTGAACAAGGCCCAAGGTTTGTCTTGGTATCCTAATTTCACACCAAAATATGCAAAATATACTTTTTTTACAATTCCGTAATGTTTCTTTGTTGTTTTTTAACCGTAAAGTTTCGACAAATGTAGTAAAAAGGGTCAGGCGCATCGCCACAACCTCTTCATGCCATTTGAATTTAATGTAATAAAAACTCGTAAAATATAAATTAAATTAAAGAAGTTTTTCCAAACTAATTAAACAAATGCACACCATAGTTGTAAAGAAGGTACTGAACTAAATGTTTTGTCTAGAAGAGATGGTGGTGGTGAGGAGGTAGACATGCAGTAACAGGAAAGATCAGACATGTATTGACGTGAAAGTGGTTGTATTTACAGTTGTATGATATAATGATTACTGCTTTTAACTTCTTTATCATCATCCACTACATATTTATTCAGAATATCAACTTCTTGCATCATCATAAATAAAAAAAAATATGATTGTTTATTTAAATAACAGTTTTACAAAACGATCCTTTACAATAGGCCAACACCTATAGATAGAACAAAAAACCACACTTTGTGAAAAAGCCTTACGTGATTAAATTTTTTAAATATTTTTCCCCTTTTCAGCGCCGAAAAATCGATTGAAATCACTAGATAGATTCCAGACAATTTGACCAACGCAAACTTGTGTTATCTTTCTTGGGACTCCGTGGCAACAAAATTTTTGCGAATGTTCTTTATTCGTGAAGGGAATGCTAGTTTTTAGATTAGTCTTTTCTTGTAAATTCAAATATTAAGGGTTATCAGTCCACTCCTGTTTAAATTACCACGTTAGACGCTTGAACTGAACTCTGCTTAACTGTTGGCTGTTGAACTGTAAATAAAATGCTTTTTAGAGTTACTTTTTGATCATTATAAACGCATACATAACAGCAGGTGTACATGTCTTATGGCTGTATGTCCTCAAATCAGTGGTGGTGAATTTTTGTATTATTTTTCTTACTAAATACTGTCCAGAGAGTACATATTATAACAATAATATAGTATTCTACAGATGAACTAAATATTTATCTTATATCTGGCTATTTATAATTTGGTTAAATCTAGAAAACCCAAACGAAAGACTATTTTCCATCAGGGATTACTCAAAAGGATGTCACACTATTTTCTTTATTAACTGTGACTTGCTCTCCATTTAACGAGGAAGTATGTGTATGTGAACGCGCCCTTTGTTCTTTACATTCACGTATTTAGCGCCATATCACCACGTTTAACTTGCTGAAAGAGATAAAGACCTTTTGAAATTATGTTTTACTTGACACTTTGAAACTTGAAATCTAACTCATTGCTGCTTTAATTTTAACAATAATGTATATTAAATTAATTTAATTTTTAATTATGTAATGCAGGTGTACCTACGATACTTATAGACTGAATATTTAAGTGTTTAATAATTATTATGCATTTTATTTTTCAAAACAAAACCGACGATCACTGATAGCAGATTTACTTGCTTGATATATATGTAAAACTATCATTTAGACTGTTAGGATTCCTAATTAGGAACTCTCGGAACTTCACAGATACGTCGCTACTAATAATTTTGTTCAATGCATTAATATGATCTAAACTTGAATACGGAACGATGCTTTGAAATCCTTACTATACTCATAATTTTCTCAGTATCAAATAAAGTTAACAAACATTTTTAACATATTGTAGGTCAAAATATAACTTGGACGAAGTGGATGTAGATTACAATGAGCTTCTCTCCAGTCTCAACATCTAGCCATTAGAATACAGTTGTAATGAGCAATGATATTATTTTTATATAAATTGATAAATAACTTCATCGATGCATCAAGTTTACAGGCTCAATATAAAAGTACCAGATGCACTTAGTCGCACCAACATAACTTACAGTTGTCCCAAAAGTAATTCTCATGTGAAATCACTAATTATAGCAATGGCTAAAGCTTAGATTAACTGTACATACATCCTGAAAAAGATGGGATACCCATGGAAACATTCACTGAATAAACAAATTATTTATATTGACCTTTAATGGCCAACCCTCAAAAACCAGAAAATCTAAGAATCACGAAAGTGGCCGAAAACCTCAACCAATAAATATTTTTTCATGGTATTGCAATCCTAGCCCCATGCATCGGCAAGCCAGTGTCGGGTTCTCTATTTGCCTTTTACTTAACTTCTTTCACTTTCTTTTTTCACTCCATCTTCTCTTTGGCTAGTGTTTCCGCATCTTTCCATTACATTCCTATTTCTTCCAGACATTTACCTACTTTATCGTTCCATTTTTTCTCGGTTTTCCTCTGCCTTTTTTGCCCATCTTCCTGTTGGCATTCTGCATATGTGCTCAAACCACCTTAGCATATTTTTTTTATTCTTTGTTCTATCGATTTCACTTCTAAACGTTTCCTTATTTCCTCATTTCTTATTCTATCTATGATCTTTACATTCTCTTTCTTCTCGGTGTTCTCATTTCGCTTGCCTGTACTCTACTTCTGTGTCTTTTACTTAGAGTCTATAGTTCTGATTTGTACGTTAGAACTAATATAAACATTGAGTTGTAAATCATTATTTTAGTTGTTTTTGTTAACTCTTTTTTTGTTAAATGTGCTTTTGTGTATCGCCTGGTATAGTCTTGCGTTTTCCTTTATCCTTTCATCTATTTCCGCTTCTATTTTTCCATCTTCTAATAATATTTTGTCTAGATATTTAAACTGTTTAGCTTGTTATATTATTTCAGCATCTATTTCAATTTTTAAAGTTTTTACTGTGTTCGATATTGCCATTGACTTTGTTTTGTTTTTATTTATGTATACATTATATTTTTCTCTCCTCCTCATTCAATATTTTTATATTGTATTGTATTTTTTCTTCCGTATCTGCTACAATTACTACGTTGTCAGCAAATGCTGGTGGTTTACTTGTACACCTTCCAGGCTGTGGTATCCCCATGTTGTTTTTTATTTTATGATTACATTTTTTTATGACTTCACCCATTGTTATGATGAATAGGTATGCACTTAACGTTCCGCCTTGTCTTACACCGTTGATCAACGCTTACACGCAGGGTCGTTTTGAATTGGCTGGATAGTTCATTATTTGTCCTTACATAATTTGTTGTATGTTCGTATAAACCTTTTATGTTCTGAATTAACCGTCTGCCTACTTTTCTCTCATTAAAAGTGTTCTATATGTTCGTTCTTCTGATCGAATCAAACGCTTTTGAAATATCAATGAAACATAAGTCAATTGATTTGTTATGTACAACTGTTCTTTCTATCAATTGTTTCAAAATAATTTATCTTTTTTTAATGTTTTTTAACACACGGCAGAATAATTTTTGATTGCCTTGGAAGTTTTTTCATCCTTTTTCCAAATTTTTTCCACGATTCTTTCTTTGCTTCGTCTATCATTCTCTTGACATTTATTCTTTGCATCCTGTATTCTCTATATGACTCTTATTTCTGTTCATATTCATGTTTCTTACATAGATTCTTTTTTATTTTTATTGCTTGTTTTATTTCTTCTGACCACCATGATGTATACTGTTTGCTATTTTTTTACTCTTTTCATACTACACGCTTCTTTCGCGGTATCTACCAGTGTTTGTTTAAACAGTTCTTATAATTTTGGAATATTCATTCTCTTCATGGTCTTGTACTCTTCTTTTAATGCCTTCTTTATATTTATTTTGTTTGTTTGTTTTCTTCTCAGTTTATGTGTCTTTATTTTGTAATAATCAACTTTATTAGATTTTTCATTTATATGCTTTATTTCTGCCATTCTTACTTTGGTTGTTACCATATAGTGATCACTACCGATTTCGTAGCTCCTTTTTGCCCTTGAGTCTATTATTCTTTCCATTAATTTTCGTGACACGATTACATAATCGATAATAGACTTTTTATTTCTGCTTTCCAGTACTCTAGTAAATTTATGGATGTCTTTGTGTTCGAATTTGATGTTTGTTATTATCATTTCATGCTCCATGCAGAATTCCAATAGCCTCCTGCCATTTCAATTTAGTGTGTCTTCTCCTTCTTTACCTGTGTATGGTTTATTTCTCGTTATGTCTTTTCCTACTCTTGCGTTCATATCCCCAGCTATTATCACTTCGTTTTTTGTTTTGTCTATTGTATCTTGTAACCATTTGTAAAATACTTCTATATTTTCTTTCTTCTGGTCTTCAGTGAGTCCGTATGCAACTATAAAACCTATGTTCTCGCTTTTGTCTATATTTATTTCCACTCTTAACATTCCAGAGTTTACATAATTCCAACCTTTTACTTTGTCTTTTAAGTCTTTATGTATTAAACAAGCGACTCTTTCTTTAGTTCTCTCATTAATTTCAACTCCGCTGTACGAGGTCTGTTCAAAAACTATCGCGAATTTCGCGGGTTACGTATATTCGATTTTCGATTGTTTTGTGGCGTTATGTTGGAACTCATGTCCCTCACTTATGCCGACAAGTCCGGTCATTTTGAATGTTCAGTTAATTTTTGACAGCTGTTTTGCTTGGACGTGTTTTGGCTCGTTTTCGATTTTGGCTATTCCAAAAAATGGATCAAAGAATCTGTATCAAATTTTGTGTGAAAAACAAAATTAAGTGCGCGGGCGCATTCCGAATGTTGACTGTGGCATATGGTGAAGCTACCTTGGGCCGAAGCAACGTTTATCGGTGGTACAAAATGTTCTCAGAGGGCCGGGAAGATGTGAACGACGAAGAGCGTGCTTTTGGTTTTGCTTACAGTTTTCTTCGATTGCAGGGGCGTGGTGCATCATGAGTTCTTGCCACAGGGTAGAACGGTCAATAAGGAATATTACCTGCAAGTTATGCGCTATTTGCGCGAAGCCAGAAACGCCCGGATTTGTGAAAGAACAAAAATTGGCTTTTGCACCATGATAACGCCCCTGCTCACACATCGCGATACTTTTTGAACAGACCTCGTATGTTAATACGTTTTCGTTCATTATTTTATTACCTTTTCCTTTCATCTTAGTTTCCATTACCCCCAGTCATAATAATTTTGATCTTTCAAACCCACTTATTAGTTCTTCCTCTATCACATTTATACTTTGTATATTCCATCTACCTAAATATAACATATTTTCCACTATTTTTTGCTTTTATTTCCCCTCGTTTTCCTTATTCATTGCAGTTTTCGTCTTCTGTATTTTGGTTGTATCTGTTTTTTTATTAGTTTTTTGTATAATATGTTTTCGCTATTTTCCTCATCTGTTCTCCAAAATCATTCCCTTCTGGCTATCTCTGAGTCATAGTTCTTTTCTCGTCTCTTCCTTCTATATTCTTGTTATTTCCTGGGCCTTTTCCTTGTTAATTCCTACTGTCTATAATATTGTTATCTATTATTAGTTTATTGTATTTTATCATGGCCTAATGCCCATTTTGTCTTGCCTCTTTTAGTAGTGGTATTAATTCTTTTCGTTCATTTAGTACTTCTTTGGTGTAGTCTTCTTCTATCCAGATTGACGTTCTTTTCAGTGCGTTTGCTTTTTCACTTCCATATTCTTCATCAACATCATAACTTTTTCTTTTGTTTCTTCAATGGTTTCATTTTCTCTATCTTCGATTCCTTTAATTATCAGATTTTTTTTTCTGTATTCTTTAACTATCGCTTCTGAATTCTTCGTGCTCGTATCGGTCCGCTTGTCGAATTTCCTGACGGGGCACACACTGGCTGCTGACCTCTTTCGAATCTCAAAAATTTTTTTAACTAATAGTTTTTCCGTAACTTAATAAATTCCAGTATGAATAAAGTCAATTGTTAATATTTTTGTTCTTAAATCTTTGATGTTTTATCTCGAAGTGGTCTATTCTTTATCTTAATTTATTAAATAACTTAATTCAAAGAGCAATCCGCAAACGGTTAGTATGCTAAAGCAATACTGTGCTACATAGTCTGGGTACATCAGACATTTTTCCAAATTGAGAAAAAATATCACTAATAATATAAAGATCTAAAAGAATAATCAGCAAATGTTTCAACTCGAAAATCCTAAGTGCCAGTTCTTTACTATCAACACCGTTTTAAATTTTTTTAAATAAAAACCTTTTACAAAGCTTCTAAAATTCCACTTCCTTTTCTTCCTAACTGTAAGTTGTAAATCTTGTTTAACTGTTGCATTTCGGGAATGTCTCAACACACTTGAATGGCGCACTAAATTTTCATTCGGTTGGGTCTCTTAAATTCTCTTTTTGTCATTCACAGAAAAATTTGAAAGTTTGATCAGATTACGCTTTGGTAAATCTATTTACACAATTAATAACTACTAAAGGAAATAATATTTCTCATGGTTACTGTCCCAAGTTAAAGAGAATTTTATTGACGAATGATTTTATTTAAACGTTTATCTTTCTGCTATATCTAGAAAGATTTACCACTCATTAAAATACCCTGACTATACCTCACAATAAATTATAAAACTTCTGTATTTTAGAATAATGACGAAAAAGCTCCAGAAAGGTGAGACTAAAATCGTGAGGGATACAAATGAATTCAATTCTAGCAGATAAAGAATTTTGTTTCGCATTTTAAAATTATGTAGAAATATTTAACACTGCAGATGCTGAAGTGATCTAACTGGAAAAAAGACTTTAAATAAAAAAATTTCAAAAATAAAGAATGAAGAAATTTGCAATGGTGTTGTAAGCTTTATTATTATCTTAAGATAAGACAAATCTTACTACTACTGTTACCTAAGACTGTTTTCATTCACTTTACGTTTTCTTATATTTAAAAGATTTATGTATTATGTTAAGTCTTAAAACTCGTAGGACACACATAAAATACGTTCCTCCAGAGAGAGGTAAGGCACGACAAGTCGGCAAAACGGTAGGTTGATACATGCAACTTGTTGAACACATTCTAACAAATACAACAGGCAAATTGTTCCAGGAGATGGGATATAAGCTTCTACGTTACATTAATAGCATTCTGGCGTAAGAATTCACTTTACCTTAAGAAAATAACTCTTCAATAAAATAAATTAAAGATTAATTTAGAATATTTTGACTACTTTTTGGTTGATCAATATAATTTCTACATTTTGTAATTGTTTACAGTAATCAGTACAAGATTCTTTAAATACTGTTCAGTCATTTGTATGCCCATCAGCTACATTTCTAGGAACTAGCAGATACCTCACACATAGAAATACTGGTGTGAAACAAGGTACTCAAGATATCGAACCGTGAAAAAGTTTTCAGAATTCCTTATTAACACATTCACAAACCTAACTGTTTCATGCCTATAACATCAGATTTTGTCCTTACATAAATAATGCTTTTAGCTGTTTTAAATTTAGAGAGATGCAGTTTCAACCTGATACTAGGAATGAGCATAAATGACTGATAAACTATTTGCTGATCTGTTCTTTTCAAATTCGTATTTCTATTTTACACACCAACTTTGTATAATTATAAATATCTTGTAACCATTAAGTCATTATTTGTAAAGCACTAACGGTAGTAGTACTAAAAAGTTGTTTACTAAAAAGTCTTTTCGTGTTAATTATCCACAAAAAAAATAAAAGATGAAAATGGTGGGAAAATTAATCTTCTTTAGTATGATGGCAATTAAAGGAATGCGTAGTGCTTATATTTTACTTTATAAAAAAGGCAATTGTTCTCTTTTATTCTCCTTTGTTATAAATGCCAATATCAATATCCAAATCAATAAAGATCCTGAAAATTGGGTATTTTGCATACCATCATTACACATGTACAAAAGACAAATTCCATGCTTTGAAGCTTTTTATAATAATCACCTATTGATAAAAATAAAACTGAAAAATTCACGTTTAACTTTTTCAAAGCAAACTTCAAAACTAAAATAATTTATTTCCGTTTCAAACAATCTAAGCAGATTTCCAATTATATAGACTTTGTTTTCAAAAATTTCTTTTTTTATTCCAACACACTTCTCTTCATCTATAAAAGTTAATACTTGTTTGTAGTAGTAATTAACCTATCAGTATATAAAATTAAGGGATTCTAGTATTAATCCCAAGCCTTTACAATTACGAGCTATCCTAGCAATATAATTTTTAAAGCCGACTTTATTATGCGTGCATAATGTTTTGAGAACCTTTTCGTCCTTTCCATATCAGAATAGTGCTTGAAATTCCAGGCCCTAGTTATTAGACGCTTTTGTTTTTAGGGTCTTATACAGGCGTGTCTTTTAGCGTATGAAGAGTAAAACACAGTAATAAAATAATTTAGTGGGTAATTATTTTCTGATGTTCTAGAACATAAAATCGCAATTCGTAAGATGGATAAAAAACAGTGACAAAATCCTTCTGGCATAGAAACAAAAAGAAAAAAAAACATTTTCGCAGAATTCGTTGTTTTTATCTCTGGATTATTTATCGTTTATACTAACATTAAGAAAAGCTACAGTATTAGTTTTAGTTTTCCGATGATACAATAAACAAAGCCTCGTTAGCTTACCTTGGAAAGCGTAAATTATGAAGTAGATTGCGAATGGAATTTCTATCCAGGGGTTAAACTCTCGAGGCAGTCTTCGAGGTTAAGCTTTCTTCATTCTATTATTATTTCGGTCTGTATTTGTTTCAGGAGTAAATATTTCATAAGCAGAATAATTGAGGGATAATTTTAGGGGAGTATTTTACTTTAGTTGGTGGAAACAAAAATATTTTTATGAAAAGAAGAAAAGTTTTTTAACGTTTAATATAACGAAAATTATTCATTTGTTCGTGTAATTACGTATTCTACTAAAACAGAAATCTAGTAAACACATTTTTTATAATCTCTAGATAGTTATTAAATGTACGTCTAGAAAAAGGTTTAAATCATGTCATCAATAACAAGCTTTCCCACGGACAATGATGCAAGCCAAGTGTTCTTCAGAAATATCTTAATTCAGAAAATAAATATCAACTTCCCAATCCTATTCTGATAAAAGCATCCGTACTCCAGTCAACTCAGAAGTGCACTCCTGTAGGATTATTAGGTTAGGTGAGGTAGTGGCTTCCATTAATACTACCTTAGAAACACAGTAAACTTTATTCTCTTTTTAAGTATCAGATTTACATTTTCGGAGTCTTTAAATTAACACCTTTTGATATTAAACCAATTTAAAATTTAAAAATCAATCTTGTGGTTTCACTTGTAAGAATACAAGTAACGAATATCTTCCAGAAAAGAGAACGTGAAGAAATCTTTTAAAACTCCTACATATACACTCTGTCACTGACACTTTTAGCAAAACCATATTCAATATCAAAAGTAATCTTTTGAAGGAAATGAGTTCCGGTAGTAAACAAAGCCATGAGAAAAAATCGAGATAAGATTACATTTTAAAGAACAAACGTGGATACAGAACTGTTTGAGACATTTTATGATTAGTTGTTTATACGAATAACGCCTTTTAGAATTCTGGGTTTATTCAATATTACAAAGAGATAGATTTTGAGTTCTAAGTCTTTTTAGAACCGCAATTGTATTAATGTTTTAGAAATTTTACAAACGAAATAAATTCAGTTTCGGACATGTTTATTTATGTTTAAAGGTTTAAAGAAATGTTTTTTGTTAGAACAGAAAGTATGGGAAAAAAGATAAATAAACTGGATTTGTCTAGTTTCAATTTGCTATATTCGATATGCTTAAGAAACTTCTAGTTGACGAATTATCCAATTTGAAAATGGCATTAGACTTAAACTTAATACTCCTCTTAAATTAGAAAACAATAATAACATTCCTTACCTTTGAAATAAATATAATCCTATCATAATTTGTAAGAATAATTTTGTCTAGTTTTCTATAATCATTACTGCATCTGCAGTTTACTCACGAATGTGATCAAGCGGGATCACGAAGCTTAACTTTTAAGTCTTCGAATATTCAATAATCTGCTAATACTCCTTCGAGTTTGAACGTTCCGCCATTACACAACAACATGTTCTATTTATCTGTGTGATTTTGTAAAAATAAGTTAATCCACTGCTTAAATTGGTTTGATTGCTTTTTATCTTTAGTGAGTCAAATTATGTTTCCAACAAGTGTGATATTATTAAGGTTATGCAATGCGTGAGGTGTCTCAATTGCTTTAGGGAACTTCCTGGCCTGTTCCGTTTACCATATAACGTATTACTTATTATTGTTTTATAACCACCAATAAAAAAAGTGAATCAGGTCTTGCACTAACAAATCGAAATTGTCATTGATCATGCTAAACTTCGACGAAAAGTACTTTTGGTCAGGGCGAGCCCTAGGCTCTTACACGATCCTGGGCCCCTTAAGTCGTTTTTTGTTTATTTCTCTTTTTCCAATTTCTTTTCCTTTTTCCCTTTTCCTTTATACTTTTCAATTTCCAATTATTTCAAGTATAAAGTTTACTTTTGAAATAAACTACATAACATAGACTTCTGAAACCTCTCTTAATGTAGGACCAAAAAACATAAGAAAAAAACAGTCTTAAAAACTATAATAAAATAACAGTAATTTATGGCTATTGACTAACAACTAAACAGGTATAAATTTCTAAATAGTTGTGTTTAGGTCTGCCCTACCAGGGTCTGTATATGAAAAAATCTATGTACTATTTTTCGCATCTAGAGAGTTCAGTTTAAAAGAATTTAACTTTCTTTTCTAGTATTTATCTACAGCATTTGCTGCATAAAGCATATGGGGAAATTGCATAGCTTAATCTTGATTATTTTTATCATCTCTATCAGACGCCGAACAGTAATTTCCCCGACTTCATTGGCTACGTTCTCCTACTTCTTCTTAAAAAGTGTGATGTTTTTGGCCTTCTCACGTATCTTCAAAGTCTCCGCTTGACGACTTAATATGTTTCAGTAGCCTCGGCTCAGGGTATTTGGAAGGGTTGAACACCTTCGAAACACACTCCAAGTTGTTATCATTCATTCATTTAAGCGTGTCTCTACTGTGATAAACTAAGGCTAAATTTGGTCAAAACAAAATAGATCTTTTTTAGGATAATTGCGTCCACACTTTCTTGTAACTATTTTGATTCATCGTTATAAAAGAATTAGTCTTACGCCCATACATGCAGATGCTCCGCTAGACAATGCACTTTTCCATAGCTTGGTTACTTGTTTCCACCTTTACTCTATCGGAATTACCATCAGGTCCTTTAGAGACAAATATGCTAGACCAGGAATCTGCGAGTCGGCCTTAACGTAGGTTTCGTAGTCTATAGTGACACAGTCAAAATCCCTGATCAAGTCGGCACGGCCCACAGCTTCCTCACCTGGGCCCTTGTCCATTGTTTTTGTGCAGTATCTTCCAACGGAGCCAACTTGACTTTGAATCTAATCTTTCTGAATCAGTAAATAGAAGCAGTTCAACTTCTCAGTCACGTCTAGAATGGAGATGGTGGGGTTTAGGGTACACTGTGCTCTTCCAACTATCGGATTTCCGCCTTACTTTTACGATCCGATTCCGACGCTGTTCTCTTTCTCTCTCAGTGCTCAAACTTGTTTAATCACGATTTACATTTTGGCTACCCTCTGCATCGTTTTGGAAAAATTTATTTTGACAGATAAAACAAAAGTGCCAATTAGATCGCTTAGTGATGTGCCGGTACGTATCTTGATGCTCTAAGTAATTTTAAACGCACAAACGTTTTTGTGTACAAACCGGAGCTGACTAAAGCAGTAAACCAATTATCAAATTTAATTAGCACAATTGTCGTTCTTAAAGCCTTTATCTGATCAGTGCTTGAAATACTGAAAACTGCCTTAAGCTTTTGCGAAAGTTCTTCAAATCCTTATGAAAGTGCTTTGGGGCCTTATGCAATAGCCCATCTTTATTAAATAGTTTTAAGCTCTCCAACAATATAGACTAATGGTTGTGAATAAGTCAAGTAAAGGCTTGGTTCTGCTAGTGCGTTGGACGCAGACGATGGTTTTTGCAGTTGTCTGCAACGACGGTGACGCAAGAAATTCCACTTGAGCAGTTAGATGCGCACAGTAAAGATAAGTGAAACTGAACTATACTATAGGTAAATAACACATTTGCTTGTCTGTTAAAACTTGAAATTCTCAAGTTGACACTTGTTATATAGTCAGCATCTTAAGAAGTTAAAAAAAACTTTCAAGCTCTTTGTAAGGATTTCAAGCACTCTAAAAGTGTCAACCAGAATTACAAAGGTATTCAAATACCAAGCACTCTTGAGGCCCTGAAAGGGCTTGAAGCACTATACCTTAGTGCTTTCCCTAGCACTGGTACCTACAGACTTTATTAGTTTATTATTGGTCCCGGGTATATCAGGCCTATTGGAAAAAAGAACCCTGGTGCTGGCAAACGTTTATAAACCTACCTGCTACATCGCATAAAAGCCACCAGAAAACAAAACTCTTGCTGCTCAAGAACCGGCTCTGGTGGGGAAAGAATACGGCAATTTATCCTCAAGCATGCAGCAGAACTCATGCCTTGTGTAAAAACAATTAAAGATTTAATCCAAAAAGAAATTTTAAAAATCGTTTGGGTTTTTACTCAAAAGAACAATAAATCGATCAATTTGAAAAGTAATGAACCTAGAGAGGATTGCTTTCTGGTGTTTAGAAAAGATGCAGGGAGGCCATAATGTGATAAATAAAAAGATCTTTAATTTAGAAGATTTAAAAAGATATAAGAAGCACAGTTATAACAGATTGATCTTCCAGCTGAGATTGTAACGGATAAAATCGAAATTGCAGCAGAGAATGCAGATATGGGAGTTGAAATTTTTGCAGTAAATAATGTAGAAATACAGTAGCAGAAAATGCAAAAGTAGAAACTATTGAAGCCGAGAATGAACTAAATAACAGCAATGCCTTTGAGAGTATAGTGTTACAATTTCTGGATCAGAGTAAAAAAGAGTAAACCGCATGCAATTGAAATTAAAACGAGTACAAGGGTTTTGCCTGATGCAGAAACTATTATAATACTTGCGTTCTTGCAAAAACTAGAAGATGGAGAAGAAAAGAAGTGGCAGAAGTTCGAAAAGAAATTAAACTATCAAGTAAGCAACCTCAGTCTTAAGCCTCTGTATCCAGACAAGGCAGAGAACAAGGAAGACAAACCCACAGTCACAGTGTGATAAGCATTTCAGAAAAGACTATATCATTTTAGTTCTTCCATTTTGATTTCTGACACAGTTATGAAAAACCAGCAAAAAATACAATCAGTGTATCAGAAGGCAACTAAATACGCAATTGTGAGCTGATAAGAGTTAATAGGAGGAATTGGAATCTTATTAAGAGCATTTTTTAAATCTTTTTTTTAGTAACAAGTTATTCCTGACTCGATGCCTTATCTTTTCTATATTTTCAATATAGCTGCAGATTGTTTAGCACCGTACCCTCTTCAGGAATAAGTAGTGTCATGTTACAGTTGGCGCATCTATATCGTATTAGAGGTATAACAGACAAGTACATTCCTGAGTATCAAGGTTATTACGCAAGTTGTAAAAGTAGGTTCTGTTTAACCGCACTGACCTTAATTTTACTTGATAATCTAAATTTGTACTTAAGTCATACAAGATACACAAGTTATGCAAAAAGGTAGATCAGAATTTGCAGTGGAGCAACCCCTTTGACTTAATATCATCTAAGCTTATTGTTAACGTCAACCCTTTCTCACCCTCTTTAAGAGTTTGATTTACGAAACAAAATAAACCTAGGCATAATAAAAGAAAAGACAAATTTAAGAGAATTTCAATCTTTTTGCCCAGTATCGATGTTTGTTGCAGGGCAGTGCTACTAAAGCTATAGTGCACAGACTATTGAAGACTCGACAAATAATCCGGGTATGAATAACCGAGTACTTTTTTCTTAAAAAATATCTAACACCAATGGACGACAGAAATCGAATAGTATTTCTAAACTGGTTCATGGGTTATAAAAAGCTGAGGAAACCTCGTGTTGGATATTATGTAAATACTAAATGTCAAGATCCAAACACTGAAAATTAGTTCAATATATGAACTTAGGTAAAATAGGCATCAGACTTTTGAACTTGAAGATTCTTATTGACGTTTTTCTGTGATTGGACTGTGTCATTGCACAAACCGGTATTAGCTTTTACATTAAATTGTAGGAATGAATCATGGGTGTTGACGATCGAAGTACTAAAAGATACCGCATATCAACGACAACTAGCAATTTTGTATATCTGATAGTAACGAACAATCATGGTACCTAAAAAAAGACGATATGGAACACTAAACATGTCTTGGAAACAAATTGACATAATACCTAAGAAAAAAAGCACAAACTGGAAGTATACCAAATTTGATACTCTCAAAAGTCGCCCTAAGTATGCAATAAAGATGCCCTCCCCACTTAAAACTATTCTTATTTACGTTTAATGAATGAATCTAAAGTTTTTAATCACGATGAATCTTAACCAATTTCTTGCAAGTGTTAAGAAGTGAACGTTCTTTCGCTCTGCAGGTGAACCAGATGACAGAATCGATCACTCTACGCCCAGGATCCATCATCAAACTTGTGAAAATCAATATTTACGATGACAAATATAAAACAGATGAAAGGTACAAAACGATACAAATAATATTTGAAACATTTTTGTGTCAAAATGGCGATAGATAATTGCATGGGCAGAGTTTAAAAAGACGAAACAGAATCGAAAAGTATCTGAAACGCCGTACAAATGAGGTATTAGCAGATAGAAGTGTACTCAAGTGAACAAAATACAACTTAAGGTCAAAGAAAAAATCTACGTGAAACCAGACAACATTAATCGTTCTCCAAATAAATGTCTCGGTTTGAAAACTCATCAAGCCAAAGGATCATCAAGCAAGATCCGTATGAAAACAATTTATTCCGAAAAAATCGAAAACCAAAGAACTTAAACAGCATCAAATGGCCAAACGAAGACCGGTCAAAACAGAAAAATACCAACATAGACTAAAATAATGACGAAAATATCCCTACGTAGAGCGCCAAAAACTCTGTAACGGTGTAAACTCGATTTAAAGGGGTTGTAAATATCTTAGAACAATTGAAAGGTTATTATAGCGGCAGCGACGTAACTACAAATACTTAAAAAAGCAAAAAGCTAAAAAAATCTGATAATTCTAAAAATGACATTACAATTTGCAAGACAGTGTAACGCAGAAATATTCTTAAAATTATTTTTTGCTTCTCCAGTTGCGATGAAGCATAAATATGTACTCTAATTATTCCGCAGCTTTTATTTGCGTATCTGTAGGTTTCGATTTAAAATCCTCTCAAATGTGTCGTTTAGAATTTCTGCAATCTACCTAGTGGTATCACTGAGTGAACAGACTGAACGGATTCATCTTCAAAGAACTATTTTGTGAATAGCTTCCGAATGTTTGATAGAAAGGCGTAAAAAAGGCAATCGAGGAAGGCATAATGCATACTGTAGGCGTCTAGCGCACCAGGTACTGAATAAAAAACTGCATGAAGAAAAATGGAACACTTGTCATGCACCCCATCAGCATATCACTAAGGCATTCACACAAATAAACATTAGCTAAGAGTAGAAGCAGCGGTTAAGGTTAAGAATATCAAAGGAGTTAAAATAGAAAACAAAACGCAGAACAACAACAAGAAGAATAGAATATTAAAAGAAATAGAGAATATGATGTAAAATAAATAGTTATGTTTTCAATTTAACAATTAAATCCTAAATAAGGTTTCTACAGTAGGTAGTTAGAACGTAAAGAAAGGTTTATCGTCAGTTTCTTTAACAACGGCTACTTTCAAGGTATTTAGCTACCATCCGTAAAAGTATTTTGGAAACAGCAAATAAAAATTTCAACACAGAATTGGAAGACTGGAATACAAGATACTTCAGGAAAATAAAGTGGACGTCTGGCAAAGAGAAGAAACCTTGTAGCGACTTTACGCTTCATATGGTTTTAGTACTACAGTGCTACTCTATCCAATATCTTTTCGGTCTAATAAACAATGTTACTTCAGAATCAGAAACTCTTTTTACCGCTACTACACTCAAAAATGTTTTAGTATTTATTGAAGTCCTTTCAACTAGAATGCTGTGCATCAAACAAAATTAGCTAAAACCAATTTAAATTAAATATTTGCAGTATTTCCAAAACATAGATTAGAATGAAATCTCTCGAATTTCACATTTTACCGATATTTCACTTCTAATGTTAACCACACAGTCAGGACTTAATCTTGCATGATATGGTTAGCTTAGAAGCTTCTCGTTTTAACTTGTAAATTGGAAACTTGCATGAGCTACCATGAATATTGCAAGTATACTACGTATTCGTCTACGTGAGTTCCTTTTTGTGTCAATGCTTTTACATAATGCCATTAGCATAAGAGACTCCTCTGTTTTCAACTCAAATTAGATATTAAATGCATATGCAAATTCATTTTCTCGCTGTATATAACACAGCAATCAACTTGAAACAAATCTTCCAGTGCTTTAGCTTTAGCTACATAATAAGAGCTTTGAAATAATTTAAATTTTAAATAAGACAATTTCATGTTCAGGTATTGTACGAAAAGCAAAAAAATATTGTAAACTATGCTTGCGAACAAGTGAGGGTTTTACCTTCTAATTTTATAAGAGAAAACATGTTTTACATCCAAAAAATAGAGCAAGAAACAATTTTTTAAACCTTTTAACTGAATTACCCTTAAAAGCGACAAATTAGTTACTATACACACTTTTCTTTTTTACTGATATTTACAGCAAGTTAAAGCTACTTTTTTTAATAAGCTGAGAACGAGCAAGTTAATGGCTGCTTTTCATGTAATCGCACAAGAACAGGATTTTCCTCTATATCGAATTCAGTCACGCTTTCATTTAAGTAGTGTTTAAGGTATATTTCAGATTAACCTCATTCAGATTGCTGCTTTGCTAGCCCCTGGGAATGGCTAGTATCTATTCAAACGAAACCAAGCACTATCGTTTTCACAGAAAATCCTTAAATTTATTACTTTAAATGAATGTAAATTCTAATATAACAATAATTAATTTCTGTGCGGGTTTCACAACTGTCAGGTTATTTATACTAAGGCGATGACTCATGTAATATAAATTTAAAGATAATTTAAATTAAATCTTACTTGTGCGTATGAATAGTGGACATCCTTGTGATCGACATTCGGCTCTTGAATTCCTTGAATTGCATGTGAAATGGGTAGGGTTGATCCGCATATATCAGGACCGGTCTAAAAAAAAGAATGTTTCATTGTACCTAAAGTCATTTTACGTTAAAGCGTTAATTTAAATCTTTATAGTATTTTTTTTTGTTAAGGTTACAGTTTACACACTACCTTTAATAAAATCTTAATTGATTGTAATTTTAGATCTAAAAATAACCAGAAAAATCCTAATCCAGCGTTAGAAATTACGCTTATTTTAATATGTGGTTATTGAAAAATTTAGATAGGAGATCGAAAGAAAATTAATATAGGGATCTTATTAAATTGATTATAAATATTGAAAAATTCTTTTAATATCAAGCAAGAATTTGTCCTGCTACGTTAATAAGATCAAGATGAAGGAGAAGACATTTTTAATAAGAAGCAGTAATATGTTAAAAATTTTTTGTAAAAAGGAATGTTTAGAATTTAGTAGCTATTAATAATTAAGGCAACTTCTTAGCGTTGCGTTGCTAGATTGGAAGCATAAAGAACAAAACTGATATAAAATTATTTTAAAACTATCGATTTTTAATATAACAGAACATATTTTACAATATTCATAAAATAATAATAAATGAGTTTCACTTCAACATAATTAAATGCGCAAAAATATTTATTTTTAAATAAACATAAAAAAAAAACGAATCCCAAACATCTACCTGTACATCTAATCGCTATTGAATTTATTGTTATGTTTGGGTTTATTCGGGTGCTTTCCTTTATGTACATGTACTTTTTAATAACATACGTTTATGAAACTGAAATACAAAGAAAAACAAACAGGAGTACTATTTATTATGTAGATAATGGTTTAGCCTACCATCATCAAACTTCATCTTCCAATTTTAAATTTACAAAGCGAATTTATATTAAAATTTTGTTAACTTACTTTTTTTACGTTTACTGTTCTGCTGCTGGTGTTTTGTTTATTTCTACCTCTTTAAGAAGCAAACAACTTCTAAAATTCTATTCTAGAAATCAAAACCAAAAAGGCATGTCAGCTTTGAAGTAAAATTTTTGACATCATTTCTAGGACAACGATGCTTATTTCGGACAAAGAGTTAAATGTTTATGGTATATTCCTAATGCAACATAGTCGCAAAAAAACTCAGACAATCTCATTACGAAGCACTCTGAAAACTCGCATATTATAGTCTGAATTTTGTACAGTACAATAGTAAGTACATCAGATTGAAATATTTCAGATGATATAATTGACGTCTTTCGGAACTGGAGAGAGAGAAACTTTGATCTCTAGCATGGCCGTGTTACGAGTGTATACCAAAAAAGTTCATGTAGTCTATTTTACTTTTTCTACTTTGAACACGTTTTATCAATATTCAAGAGGCTCACCGGTTTACGAAAATCTAAATAATTCTATGTAAAGATACTTAATGCATATACAGAGTGATCAAAATACCTGGTACCAGATTGGCACTCTTGGTAAATCGTCTCAAAGTAAAGTGAAATGAAAATTAACATGGTATAGTCATGTGGATTTATACTTCTTGATCCTTTTGTATTTAATGCTGCCTACACGTAGTTCTACAGTTTTCTACAGCAAATTTTGTATACGAAACAGGCTCACGGCGTTTTAAAGTTCTTGACACTAGCAAAACTTGAAAGGAAATCGCGGAGCAGCAGCAAATCATAGTATTTGCAGTGAAGGTGAAACCTTAGTGAATTCTTTCACGAGCGATAGCTTCCTGATACTGTATATTCTTGTTGCTGTATGAAGCCGAAGTTTTTTCGTGTTGCGGTGATTTATTCGATGGTTGATGTGGAGAAAAAAGTCGCGGTGTTACGATTCATACATCGGAGTAGATTGGCAAAGGATTTGTCCTAAATTTTGTCAGTGTGGTACTTGTACACTTGTGTTGTCACGGTTTGCAAGTAGTGGAAATTAAGCGTCGATGAACTCGAAAATTATTGTCGACGCGGCGTGTGATAGAAGCTGTCACGTTGAATTATAGGCGAGGGTTCGCGAAAGATACTGTCACGGCATGTATACTAAGTGACAAAACAAATTGGACAATGTTTGCTTTTCCCCTGAAGAAAATGGGCCATTGCACAATTATTTTGAGTAAATAAAATTACTGTTTTCTTCATAAGTAAACAAAGATTTGATTCAATCAAAATAGTTGTACACTGGACTGCTTTTTACATGGGAGTGTCTAATTTATTTTATACTACTAAGAAAAACCTTAGAAAACTTTAGTGAAAACAATCAGACCGGATATGAATTACGCCAACTTCAAGAATGCAAAAGTAGCGCGAAAACCGTTTGTCACGTTGCACTATAATACAAAATTTCAATCAAACGCGACAAAAATATTTTTTAGACTTGTAATAAATAATAAGATAATACCATAACCTGGATATGTCACTGTCTACCTAGAACGGTGTTTCTCATCTCTTGTTTTCATTTCGGAGAAAGAATTATCTCTCTGTCAAGTGACTTACGAATGTTCAAAACGTGCGTTTTGATTAGTTGCTTTATATCTGCAATGACTGGCTGTTACTCTTGTGATTATAATTGTCTTATTAACATCATGGTGATCCACATTTTTAGAAGCAAGTAGTATCTAGCACAATTCAAATTAATGGAAAAAGTCTCGCGAAGCAATGAAGAACTCTTTTTGAAGATAAAATACCAATTTCTTCAGGTTAATATCGTGAAACTAATTGTAACATAGCAAGTCTATTTAAGATTGATGTGCTACTATCCAAGAAGTAAACTGTAAAAGAATAATTCTTCTCTTTTGTCTTTTAAATTGTTAGTTAATAAATACAATGTAACACGAGATGGTTTCCATGTTAAAATAGCAGCCGGTGTCATAAGAATTGGGAAAGCAGCAAAGCCATCCGAATCGAGGCCATTTGTAGACGACACACGAATATGATTTGGAGAATGTTCTCCAACTCTGCGGGCGTTAACAGAAAAAAAATTCAACCTCAAGAAGACTGCATAAAACCCTACTTCAAATTCTTTTGTTAATTGGAGGACATTCCCATTGTGTTCTTCATTGGCCAAATTTTCAAGAATATACCAGAAGTACATTCAAATAACCTCGGATTTTGATCAACTTCCAAATTTAATATAAGATAGCCGACAACAAAATCTAGGAAAGAATGGTTTTTTGTAGGACAGGAAATATGAAACATGACGAGAAACGTTCAACACATTATCTTGTCTGGTGTGGTCTGTGCCCGGCTAAAGAACTCTTATTCTTAGATGTAGGCACCCGGATGTAGAATCTCCTATGCCTTGCGTCTCAATGGACGTCCATTCCTTGCAAGAGACAGCAGACTTTTGTCGTTAAATACTACATTCTTCGTTCTCTCGGAGTTCCGTTTGCTGAACGCTGTTGGGACTGGGGGTTAGCAGGATTGTATTCCCTAAAGTCTTCTTTTCTACAAACATCGTTACACAGACGTCTTCTATCGTGCCCTACCTCTACAGAGTACCAACACCTGCACTCAATAGTAATTTACTACTGTTAACACCAACCACCAAGACTTTACGGTTACAGTGGAATCATTATCAGTGATGCGTATCGTATTTTTTGTCCTGTCCAACATGCCATTTATGTCTTCAACATGCAATAGCTCCAACACTAAAACACCACGTGCAGCTGATCTGTCAAAGTCGAAGACTAGTAGTGAAGTCAAGCAAGACCAGTTTGGGTGCCTTTGAAGTGATATAACTCTGAATTATACTATTAAAGTGCTGCGAAAAACTTTGATCCCTTATCATGTCCTTGCAACATATTTCTGATATAGTTGACTGTGATGCCAATAGGAAAAGCTTAACAAAATTTCCACATATTATGTTCATCTTAAAGTTCATGGAGTACATCATCAAGCTTGCATACACATGCATTTATGTAAGCTACTAAATTACTATAGAAAAAATTAAAAAAAAACTGCGAGAGGAATGAGATACGGAGATTCAAAGTTACTCGTAATGTTCGACGTATGTAGTCCTCCCAAAATCTACACTTCTTAGAATTGCAAGATTGCACAGCCGAGGTACTGTCACTAACAGCAAGAATGCAAAGACTTTGCTGTTATTGAAGAATTAGTTTAGCTTTTTTTGAACAGCAGCGCTTAGAAATTTTAAATCACAATCAGCAACGGTTGCCCCTAAATAACCATCTTTGTAATTGTCATCGATAAATTAGCTCGCACATCATGTGAAATGTATTCCAACTGATTTGATTTTTACAAAAACCTGTCTTTTTGTTTCATGTCCCAAACATTTATCCAATTTGGATGGTTATTATGCATCAGCAGACATCACAGAAAGATCACAAAAATCGCAGCTTAAGCCAAAAAAAAATTACGATTTCCTTGTCCCGTAGGTGCAATCTGGGTAAAGCACAAATACTCAAACCAAAGGTAACCTTTTGAATCTTTATTGCCATGGTGAGGTAGAAAAAAATCTCACAATCAGGTTTGCTCGTTTTGAAATTATTAGATTTTTCAGATTCACTTTTAGTGATCAGAGTAGAGACTAGGGATCTAATTTAGAAAACCTAGTAATCAATTGTGATTGGGATAAACAACTAACGGAATATATGTGCAGATTATAAAGCTAGAAAAGAATCATTTTAAATCTTTAGGTTTTTCCTGCAAGCCATCTCATGGAACTTTCCTTTGAAAAAACAACTATCATGAGAGGTTCTTAATGAATTCGTAACTGGTCAAGACAAAATAGCTAATTAATATCCATTACTTTTAAATTGTAGGAATTTTACAAATGTTGATTTCTTAAAATATAAAAAAAATGCCAAAAAAAGTATTTGAAAATGAGAAACTCTAGATCGCCCTATACAGTTAAAAGAAAAGGCTACAAAAAACATCACCGCAAGGCAAATTCATTTATTTTTGAACAAGCTCTTATTGTTAGTAATGTCTTATAATAATATGACAAGCAGAATATTTTTTACAGCGTGATTACACCACACAAAAAGGTTTCATCTCTATCCGTTCACTCAACACGCTTTTCTTTTTTCGTTCAATTTTTTTTTATTCTAAATATCGACGTATAAAAAACATGTACAAAGTAACGCATTTTTGCATAAAATTGAGAATGACAACTTTTAGGCAACACTTCATTGTGTATTCTGTGTCACGCAATCAGTGGAAACGATTCAGCAAAAGTGACATGTGACTGCACGAGTTCTCGTGCTTAAAGAAAACTGAACTTTTAAAGATCACTGTTGTCATTCAGACTGAACGTTAGAAAAATTACGTGAGTATTTTCAGCAAAACTAAAAATTCATTTCTACTACAAATTTTGATTGTTTATTCCATTCTATCCTATAACAGTAAAATCCAACTTCAATGCGACAATCAGTGAAAAAGTGCAAAGTACAGAATAGATTAGTTAGAATAAAGGAATGCCAATTTCGTTTACATCAGTTTTGTAGAATGTAAAGCAGTGAATCAGCAAAAAAGAATGCAGAAACAAAAAAGAAAGGAAGAGAAGATTAAAGTGATAGAAAGTATAATAAATATGACTATTAGAGAATTAATTGTTGAAAAATTAAAAAAACTTTAAAATTAAATTAAAAGAATTTCAAATCAAATTAAAAGAACTTTAAGATTGAATGAAAATATTCATAATATAAAATTTTAACAACGCTAAACATTCATAGAGGCGTTGTTAATTAAGTATTCTGAAATGTGATTTTTTGGTACAAGTTCTAATAAACAAAATTTGATAAAGAATTACAAAATGATCCAGAAAATATTATTTTCTGAAATTAGATAATTCCATAAGAAGTGAAATTTGTTTATAACAAAGAACAAAAATAAAAGCTCCCAACCTTCACTTATTGATCTTTGATAACCTTATTGCCACATCTTTGGAATTTAGGTCATGACAAGGACATAATGTTGCAGAAGGTGACATGAACTTGACGTGATTTCAATACAAATATGTTTATAAAGCTCGCTAAAGCTTTCACTGCGCAAATATCAAAATAAGGCTTTCTCTTAAATTACTTTTTTTGAATCGTCACACCTCATTAGTTTTGAATATTTCTATTTAACTCGCAGGGTCTATTTCCAACACCAAGATTGAATTCTAGCAGACAAAGGCTTAACAATAAATAGATACAATTGCTTTCCGTGATTGGTATTAAGCTTGACACTAAAACTTCTCTAGTTAATTGCAGCCTTGATTGTGCTATAAATCTGTTACTGATTATCGACTATTTAGAATAGTTAAATGGGAAACCTTGTTTAACTTGCAGTATTTGTAATACCACGAAGGAGTTCAAGTTTAATTAAACGAGACCATTCATATATATGCATGCAAATGCAAGCGATGCGATGAGGTAAACTTTGATGTTGCATGAGGTAAACATATCATAAAAACGATATTAACATTTACAGTCTATGAACTTTAACTATTAGCAGTGTATGTACCTACTAGTTACGTATAATCAACTTAATGCAAGTGCACTACCGCTTTGTAACTTAATCAAGCTCAGGTCATAAGCAACGCGTACCTAATAACCAACGTACTGAACACGATCTGATTAACCTTTTTGCCTCAAAGTTAATAATTATAAGTTAAATCATAAATACGAATACAAATATTTATCATTGAAGGATTTTCTTCTTCCTGATGGCGACCCAATAAAAATCTGGCTTATTATCTTTAATGATTGACAGCAAGGTTGGAAGTTAAATACAGTGCTATAGAGGTTAATAAGGCAAGCAATATTGACAAATTTTAAAATTATTAATAATAAAAACAGTTTTAAAGCTTTAATTACTCAACTAGCTTAGAAAATTATCGGTTACCAATCTTAAATATGTTGATGAAGATAGCGTAAACACATTAATCTAAGTTAGTACGCATACTTTTTATATAAGGAAGTGAAACCAAGGACAATAAAAACTGAACGATGATTAATCTGAGTTTCAGTGCTATTAATATTGTAATATTAATATAATACGAAGAGTATTTAGAATGATCTGTTCATAAATCTGATATATGTTTGTCAGTTTAACTTTATGAATAATAGTTGTATGTTATATACAGTAAGCAAGCAAACAGACAATCCTCTGCAGACTACAAAAAGGGCTGTATGCAAATTTTGTTTTGAGTATAGGAATAAACATTACGTATCAGACTGAATTTATTAAAGAGTGAATATTCTTTATAAGAATTTCCGTGTTGATATTTTGCAAGAATTAAGAATTTTTAGAGAGATAGGTCAACGATTCTATTTCTATTTTATCGAATTTAAATTCTGCGAACAACGAGATGCCAGATCCTACTCGTGCGTCGATTGTATAAAATCCAATCTTTAGCAAATGAACTTGTTCAGAATTTCAAGCTGCATGTATATTCCGGGAAAGCGGCATAAACATGGTATAAAGGTCTTCAAGCTTTGTGTGGAAAACACTTACAACTTGAAAATCTATTCTGGCAAAAATTTAATCAAAACGAATAACCAATTGCCAGAAGCATAGTTCTGGAGCTTATGCAGTTCTTATTAGATTGCGGACGTACACCGTATACTGATAATTTTTATATCGGCATTAGTCTCGCCCATGACCTTTTTAAAAGAAAAAAACCATCTAATAGGAATTCTTAGGAAAAGTAGAAAATACCATCCCAAACCAACAACGGCAGCAACACTTTGGAAAGGAGCCATGATTGCACGCGAAAGTAATACACACGTTATCATTGAAAAATGGAGAGATAAAAGAAAGGTCTTGTTTTTGATAACCGAAGCAGTTCCAGAAATGACAGACGTACGAACGAAAAGGGGAATTGTGCAAAAACCATCTACTATCGCGAAGTACAACAGTGTCAAATCCTATATCGATATCTCCTTCTTATGCGACTACCGTACGTCGTGGTATAAAGTGGTATAGGAACGTTGCCGCAGAACTCCTCACAAATATTACTGTTGTAAATGCTCATGTAGCATGTTAATCAATAACTGGTAAAACTATGAGCATAACAAAATTTAAAGAGAAAATGCGAACAAGCTTTTGATGAGCGGCATAGTGTAGCAAGTGAACCACCTGACGAAGCCACAAAAAAAGCTTACACTAATTGACTTTGAATCAAGACGGAGGTGTACAAGATGTTACAAGATAAGCAGCGAAAAAATGGTCCAGCCTACGCTATGAAATACTCCTCGTGTAAAAATGCGTTGTCAAGCATGTGAGAACAAATACGTATGAATGAAGTGCTTCTTTGATACACACAATTGTAATATGCGTAAATAATAGCCGTGACCAAATATGGTACATATAGTATGAAATGAAAAACATGATATGTTCTTATGTTAACAAACTGTGCATATTGTTTTTGGACACTCATAAAAAACATTTACGTTGATAAAAATTGCATTTTGTATTCATGTTTGTATACTTAGGCCGGGTTTCACAAAGCTTTGTTAAGTGCTTGATCGATTGATCAATTATTTAATCAATTGATTAACCAATAAGAAGTGAAATATTCAGACTTATCCAATCAGATGAGCTAATCAACTGATCAACTTGATCAATGATCAAATTATTTTTGTGCAACCGAGCGTTAGTAGACTAAAATAAAGTTTCATTTAACAAAAACAGGTCAGTTTGTGGGAATCAAATTCAATCAACAGCCAGTAGTTAAATATCTAGACATTACACTTTTGATATCTTTGATTATTTTCCAACTACTAGTGTAAAGAAAACCTTATGTTAGAATTCAGACATTACAAACCTCCTAAACAGAGTACACCTGATGTAGCTATATCAATTTTGAGTACCACAGTTTTACCTGATGCTTCCGTAACAACTTTAATACATTTCTCCACGGATTGGGTAACAAGGTATCAATTTTGATAGAGCATCAGAATGGATCAAAGATAAAGTGCTTTTATCTCTAATAAAGAATTTTTGGGGCAACACAATGCTCATGTTCACGGCTCCGCAAAGCGATTCACAAATAAAACAAAAATTTAAGATTAAATTGAAGGATAATTTGACAGAGTAACAGTGAGTAAGGTAATAGAATAAAAGTCGAAAGCAAACAGGTTTTGATAGCTATCACAAACTTATTTTCGGTGTAAGTAAAGTACCTTTTTAGTGAGATATGTCAAAAAATTCCATAAGCAAAAATTGTTTAGAATGCAAATTTATGCCCACATACCAAATCTGAAAACAATCGGTACAATTTGAGTTTTTTAAATTCCAGGAAGCTTTATGTAACTGCCACGACTTTAAAGTTCGTCTTGGAAAATGTGTTCCGTCCGGTGACAGTTACATAGAGTAAACCTTCCTATAATCTGTAATTAATAGTACTAATAAAATTTATTGTTTTAAATTCACTATTTTGTAAAATTTAACAATCAAGTAAAAATTCAAATTGAGTCGACTGTTTTCAAATTTGGTATGTTGGCATAATAATTTTTCAGTCTGAACAACTTTTACTTACAAAATGTTTCGATATGTTTCACGGAAAAGCTACTTTACCTACACCAAAAATAAGTTTTTGATACTTTTCAAAGCCTGCTTGATTTTTCAAAAATAAAAATATGACTCAAATTTCAACTCGAAAATTTTTTGTCTTTCACACCTATTGTTAAGTCGATCTGGGGACATCCTGCATATTTTATAGAAATGGAAAATTGAAAAGGATAAATAAGGATAATAAAAAATAAGAAAAAGCTGAAAGAGCTTCAGCAAACAATATATCATATTAATAATTATTTGACAAAAATGAGAGATACCAGAACAAATCAGAAGAGCAAAGGAAGAAAGAAAAGAAGGAAAAATAATAGGAATATGCCATCAAAAGCTAATAATACATGAAAAATAATAGAGATGGAAAGAAGACAAACACGCATGACAAGAAAACGGAGAGAAACTAAAATCCATACAAAACAACTACAAAAATTGAATAAAAGTCCGGGCGGAAATAAAATGACAACTGCGAGTAAAAAGCATAAGAACCTCGAAGCAACAAAGAAAAAGAAAGTTGACTAAAACACATGTAAATCAAGAAATAATAAATAAACTGGAAACTTTGAAAGTGGGGGGGCTAAATGGAAAAGGGTACAGTTTGACGAATTAATTTGACAAAGCTAAGATAGACTTACTGTGGAGCAAAGATGGAAAACAAAGTAATCACCAAATATTTATAGAAGTGGGAATTGTATCAAGAATACTGAAAGTATACATGTAGTTAGTATAACATGGAAAGACCACAGTAGTGAATAGTACATGGACCGGGAGAAATTGAGATAACCAAGAAGAAGGATGAGTTTTGGGACATGTTCAAAGATACAATAGAGGACATAGAAGGTAGATTGCTAATACTAGAAGATTTCCATTAAAGAATTTGATAGAGAACAATGCTGTGGACGTAATAGGAATACATGGAGAAGAAGCCAGAATCAAAAATAGCATCATATTGGTTATTTATATCTAATACGGTTGGTACAAACGTACAAGACATAAGTAACTATAAATACCATAATAAGACATAATATAAACATTATTGTAAAAAAATGTGAAATATCAAAATAAATTTTGCAAACCACATGCAAAAAAGTTATTAATTATTGTAATATGAACATGCATGCAATAATAAGTTGGTTACTAGATCATCAGCCTGTAATAAATAAATAAATAATCTCAAATTGAATATTAGTTAATAAACTAGTAAATAAATAAACAATTGATATAGATCGAGGAGTACAGCAACTCACCAATATGAAGTGTGCGATGTGATAAGGTTTTTATGACCAAAAGCAACAAATCCTAATTGTTTAGTAAAACGACACCAGTCCTTTGTTAAATTCCCGGATTGGACTGGGAGCAGGCATATCTTAGTCTTGTTATGTAGTGTAATAATAATAAATAAAAGTCAACCAATACAAGTTGCATACTTTAATTATTGGAAAGCATACAACATTCAATGTTCAAAATTCTGTACCTACTCACTTGCTGACTAACTAGTTAAGCCAAAAGCTGATGCGATGACGTCATCAGAGTTTCAGATTTGTTAATCCTGTTTGAGTTAGCATCGATGAATTAACCGAAATTTCATAAGTGTTTAGACAAGTAAGAAAGTTTAAGCTAATCAAAGTTACCCAAACTTATAATTAGTTTAATACAAGCAAACAGGTTAATTAGTATGGTAAGTCATTAAAAGCTACGTACATACAACTACGATTACCATAAGAAATCTTTTGCTCACCCAGAATTGTAGACAGTATAAACCAAATATGATAATTGCCTTAAAGAGACTTCAGTGTACAACATCACTTTTACCTTAGAGAGCCACACCCATGAAGAATTTCCAGTGTTGTGCAATATTTGGCTAGGTTTTGCTAGTAGAACGAATGATTTCCAATTTTAAATCCCCCAATGGTTTTGTGATTACTCGAATTCAAGCAAGATTGTTCCAAGGTTTCCCTTAACAATTTGACGAAAGAATCGAAATAATGCGAAACGAATGCCTTACTCTTTTATAGATTGGGGGGGGGGGAACTACCAAAATGACAGGATAACAGCCAAATCCTAAAAAAATTAATTTGAGTTTATATGGAGCAACATTTAAGTAGTTTTCAATACTAGATGATAATGCAATAAGAAATTGCAATTTTACCCAACAGAACTTTAAGGGAAGATCACTAGAAATTTACACAATACAAATTATCAATAAAAGGTAACCAACAATTGTGTTCATATCTGAGGTTCGGTGATAGAATGAATTTCAAACAATACAGTGGCAGAAAATGTATATTGACCATGCGCAGGAATTCAAACACACGGGATCTACTTAAACGCAAACTGCACAAGCTTAATTAAAACATAAAAATAATAATAAATGTTATTTATTGAAGTTTATAAACAAGTTAACAAGTTTTTACAATTGTTGTGAAACCGTAAAGAACTGATCAACTGATGTGAGTTGGTGTTCAGTTGAGATTCACTCATTAATTTAACTGCATTTCTGCGGGACTAAACGACCAAAATATAAGCTATTGCTTATACGAACTGCTTAACATTGTTAAATGGGAAGTTCGAAAAAGCGATTATTGAAAAAGCATATAAGACCCAATTTTAAAGATTCTCCTTGATAGCTATAGAAGTCGTGAAAGATATGGAACGTTATAAAAGTATCTATCAAAACACTAACATAAATACAAGGTCTTCAATATAAGGAAGACTTTGAAATAAATAATTAGCTTGAAGTCATAAAATCTTATAAACTAATAGATGCAGTAGTAACAGAAAAATCTGGGGAAAAGGTTGAAATGCAGATATCAGAAACCAAAATAAACTGGAGGTATTAGAAACAGTGAGCAGATATGGAAAGTATTTGAAAATAAACAACAAAAACAAAATCATGAAATAGACAAGATGATGAAATTAAAAGATATAAAAGCCAGTATAGATCAAGAAAAAATATTGAATAAGCAAAATGAAAAAAACTAAAGTACTTATAAGCAACTAAGAACAAAAGTAAAGAAAGTGATGAAAAACGCCAGAAAGGGTAGCACATGGGAAGAAAACAGTAAGTGACAAGAAAGTAACCATAATAAAAGGTGGACGCCTTTGAAACATTATTTTAAAAACAGTTAAAAAATTTAGGAAAAGGAAAACACTACAAAAATAGTGAATTAGTTGAGAGGAGTATATCCAGGAACTGTTATCTTCAAATAAAAATTATGAAGCTTTAAAAGAAAGAAATTCAATAGAAAAAAAAACAACATAGGATACAGATTGAAGAACTAAAAGAATCAATTAAAGCTATTAAAAAAGGCAAATTAACAGACCATGGTAAAATCCTAAAACATAAGTGAAAAAAGAAGAAAATGCAAAAATTATAGAGACATTTCTTTACTGAGTTTAGTGAGTTTAGAAAAGGACTTAAGGCAATTAATAGAAAAGGTATACAAATGAAAAGAAAACACATTTATGGCATTTTTAGTTTAGAAAAGGCTGTATGAGACATTCTGAAACAGAAAGTGTGCATCTGCAACTATTGAAATGCATAAGGAGCTTTTATGAAGATAATAAAATTTATGTGGGGAGAGCAAATTGTCAAACACATCTTTGAAGTGAAAAAAGGTTTGACGCATGCAGGAGAGCTAAGCCTGACAGTATTTATATTGTGTATAGACGTTATAATAAAAATAACAACGAATTGTAGCCGGTATCAATGCGAATGTAACAGTTTGCGCCAAGGACAAAAAGAAATTACAGAAAAATCTTACAATGCGAAAAAAAGACATGAAGATAAATAGAAACAAAGTTATGCAAAGTGAACGAAAGTACAGCAATTAAATTAATTAGAGCGAGCAAAAAAAGAACAAGTCAATGCATTTAAGTAATATCTTAATATCCTAATAATAGGAAGAATGGCCATTGTAGTGAAAATGAGTGACGAGATAAGAAAACAAGTGAAAAAGAACTTAAATAAGGTGATTACTATTATTTTACAAGAAATAAGGCTAGCATGAACAGAGACAAAACAAGAGGTAAGAGATACAAAAAATCTATGCATACCTTAACAACAAAAGTAAAATAGAAAAAAAAAACTTAAGTTTAAGAATTTAAGGAAACAACAAAAAGATGTTGAAAAGATTCTTTGAAAAAAACCTTCAAGATTTGGCAAAAGCCTTTGTTTAATAACAGAAAAAGCCTGGCCCTATCTGTAAATCGAAATTTGGGTACTACTCCCAAAAATTCTTCTCTATTAATGGTTGCGAATTAAAAGTTCTTTCTACCGATCTTCTCAACTCGATTGTTCTTATTTGTCTCATTTATTTATATTTTCCTGAATGCGTCTCGTTTTTGTATACGAGAGTCAAATAGTACTACGAGAATTTTTATATCACAGAAAATATGTTTATCGTTGGGACCCGTTTTTATGTCAGTACGTTGTGAAAATTCATTAGGTGCTCATCTTTTTACGAGTTCTTGATACTACAAATGAGGTTCATACCGGAATTTGCAACGCTTTCGTAGATGACTGGGTTTTAGAAAATAACAAATACCTACTAAACTGCGACAAAGATCGATCACTACAGAATAGACGACATGGTATAATAACGATTTTTTTTTAAATAACGCCAAAATGTATTTCAAATTCTTATCAAAATAAAACGCATGACCTCTTACACGCTTTCTCAATATTGACGTTTCTGTTCATTTTTATTTTTTTCATTTAATCACAAATTTTAATTGTGATTGTTTATTATCAAATTCATCGGTGTTAAAAGAACACAATTAATTGACGACTATAAACATGATTATTACTTCTAAGATAAAAAATTAGATAAAAAACAAACTTTAGGAGGTTTTAGTTATGGAATTGCGTTGTCGTTATGTTGTTAACCTTTTCGCTTTATGATGTCTATATGAGATTTGAATTTATCACAAAACAGCGTACTATTTAGAATTCTTTCTATTCCTTTGATGGCAATGATAATTATTCTGTTATATATTTTTTGTCAAAGAGAATGCCTGTATAGTTACCTAAAAAAATTGCTTTGTTAATAATACAGCTGTCTTACTGAATAACAAAACAAACGCTATGTAGCTGCATTACATCTTTGTATTTAATATTGAAAAATTTTTCAATTTGTACTCCCATATATAAGTTAATTTAATATTACTTCAAATAAAAAAAAGTTTGTAATAAAAGCACAAAAAATTGCCCCTGGATTCAGAAAATTACAAGGTATGAAACAGAAATAAAAAATGTCCGGACTGAATATTAACGGAACAGCAGATTTTGTCAGCTTAGCTAACTTTATTTTTATGACTTCATCTGACAACTAAATTATTCTCAATTTATTATGTAAATATGATTATTAAACGATGTAAAAGTTGGAAATTTTAGAGTTTTACCTACTGAGTTTTTAAATTAAGTTCGTCTGAATACAAGCATACTTTTTTAGTTGATTAAAATGTCTTCCAGTGGAAAAACGGTATAAGAACAAGGGTTTTATATGAAACGCAAACGATGTAGATTTAATTTTCTGCAGACGAACTTTTATGTTTCTTTTATACGAGAAGGAAATTTTTAAAATAAATACACTTTTCCATACAAAAGACCGGAGCACACTAAAATTTAATGAATTGACCATATTATCCACTATAAAATCTAAAATATTCTACATCTTTGAGAATTACCAACACAGTTACAGAAACTGTGAAAACTTGTTTGTAAAAGTGATGGCCGGTTTAGAAATGTAACATATGAAGGAAATGGATTTGTATTAAAAATTCAATGTGTTTGCGTGAACTTTTAAGTTTCTGGAAAGGCATTTATCGAGAATAATACACCCAAAGTGCATTACAGAGAATTACAGACGCAAGTACTATTCACATGCACAGTGCTGATGCAGCTCTCAGACCGATTTTCTTAATGGCGTAGAAATAACTATTTTAACGAGCGAGGAGTCAGTTACAGAAGCTTTGATGTAGAACTTCGGAAACTCTACCGAAGCTTTTTATCTTGCTTGTTTGTGTATGCAGACATGGGAAGGTTCAAATTTTTTATCATTTCCAATGCTTCTAGATTTATTGGACAGCGAATTGTACACTGATCTGGAAATAATATACGAGCAAACAAAGAACAATTCCAGGATTCAGAAGCGACTTAAGATCACAAATCACGATAGTGATATATCAAATGCATTCTTGCTATTCAAATATATTTTAAATAACTGATGTAATATTTTGAAATTGATATTGCCTATTTAATCGTGAAAAAAGTTAAACGAAATGCAAAAGCATATAACGGAAGACCTTTCCGGCTTCCCAGTAATGCCCAACAAACGCTTCGCTTTTGAAGTCAACCACCAGAAAATACGGAATATCGCGGTTTGATGTTCTTTCGTACATATCAGTGGTTGCTTAAAATGGTGAAGTCAGACACGATAGCAGGAAACATGACAGTAGAGAGGTTAAGGGCTTAAGATGCAGCTTCAGATATAAATCGTACGATCTGTATACTAGAAAGTTTAAGAAAACAAGGGTAGACAACGTAAAGTTTACTCGAGTGTGCACAATATTGCACGCTTAACTTTACTTGAAATTTAACTTTGTGTGAAAATTTAATAATAGCAGCAACGGGAAACTTTAAAGCATGCAGTTTTCTTAATTATGTACACGTTATGAATGGATAATGGAAAATATAGCAAAACGTTTTTACGGAAAACAACTTTCTAATTGGAAAAACAAATATGTAATGATAAGTATAAAAGGAGATTTAGAATCTGCTATTCGTCAGGTTTAATTTAAAAAACCAAATCAAGTATTATGTTTATAAGTACCTTAGTTACTTTACTATTGTTTGCCAAATAAAACCATATTATAATAAACGTTTACATTTGACATGACACTATTTTATTGATTTCATATTATGCTGCTCAATCTTACTCATCCAGCCCGCCATCAGTGGCTTGGAAAATAATATTTTTGGTCTTCTAAGTAGAGCATTAATCGTGAAATAAAGAATAGTGACCTATAAAATCAAAAGTATACAAAATAGAAGAAGATAGTAGCTAAGTAACAGGTGAGGTTGTTAAGAACTGGAATGTATAGAAATGTTTTTTAAGATAACAGCCAGAGGCGCGTTAGATAAGACAAATAGAGAAAAACTATAGACAACTTTTTGACCAAGGTCATTATAAATAGATTGCAGGAACTGATAACGTATTAAAACCCTTTTCTTGGCGTTGCATTTCATGAGATACATCGATGGTCTAGTGCACAAATGTGTTAGGTGACAATTATGTCAATTTGCAGGAGAACAAACTGAAAGTTTGTTGAAGCTCATTAATTCAGTTTGAAAAACAGGCACCACAGATATTTATTTCTTACATTAAGAAATCTATTATCTTTCGGAAATTGATACACAATCCACCAAATTACGTTTGAATAAAGAAAAAAGCCGATTTTCTTGCACTGTTATTGCACTTACCACATTTGTGTTTCTATGATTGGGTATAGTTATTACGAATGAGTAACGAAAAAGAACTTTCAAGATAATGAAATTTATTGTAGTTGTAATATAAACATTAAAATAAACAGGTATTTAGATTGGAAATGTAACAAAAAGATACAGATAATTATCAATAACGCAAACTAATCATCTGATTTTTCCCTATCAAGTTGTGCAGCACATTTTGCCACAGGAATGCTTTGGATGAAATTGGAGTACTCCACGGGGATTATTTTCTTTTCTAGTAAATAAACAAGATCCTGTTTCTTTTTTGTGTTTCAGGTTGACAGACTTCCACTTTCTTTGCCTACCAGGCTTTCTTTTATATGTTACGTCAACTTCCAAAAAAGCATCATCTGAGAGGTTGTATTTATATACTGAATACTAAAAGGCCTTTCTTTTTGAAATCTCAGCCACTTAATGTTAAGCCAGTTAACTTTCTCGTGATTTATATTTTGTGTGGTATTGAAAACAGTCTCATCTACTAATCCTTGTAAATAAAAGATCTCGTTATATTTCAGATTAGTAACAATCTTGCCATTGATATTACAAAACACCATTCACGGGTAGAGTAAATTTTTTTGTGTCGCTTTGCCCTTTCAGTTGTGGCATGCATCGAATCAGCCTCCAGATAAGAGTGCCCAGATTTCATGTATTTTAAATCAATTGTTTGGAGATGATCATTAACAACAAATAACATAGCTGCAGCGATAAATTTATTGCGATTCTGTCTACTGCATGTATCGGAAAAGGAGGCTACATGGCTTACAGTATCCGGAAGGCTTAAAAGATATTTTATCAAGCAGGTCCCAATTTCTGAACTATCCTTGTTACCGTTAGTCGTGCACAAAGGAATGCCCATCTAAATTAGAGGCGTCATATATAGTAAAATTATAAACGTTGAGTTTGTGTTTATTATATATCTGACTATCACCTGCATGTGGAACTGGAAGTATTGCTTGCAGGTCGAAAGAAATAGATCTGAAGCTTTTACCTGCTGCTGCTGCTGATTTCATTTTATCTTCCTTTTTCATTTGCAAAGCTTCTTTCTCCTTTCGTTTATGTTTGTCATGTTCTTCTTGGAGTGCAGCTTTATCCATAGCATTATTGTAGGCATTACATTTAAAGCACTGGTCTTTCTTAGGTATGTAAAAATCTAGTCGGGGTTCATAGTCGTGGAAAATTTTTTCGTAAACAAATTTAGACACTGGTGCAACGCCTTTTTTGAGGCAAAATTGATTTTTGTACATTCTGTACATTATCGAAAGATTTAGTTCTGGGGATAGATATTTTTTGTTGAATCGCGCCTACAATAATGCGATTCCATTGTTAGAAAGGAATCGATATGTTCTTTAACAAGACACTGTGCTTGAAGAGGAGTAGCATTCGCAGGTATGGTATTTTTCCTTTTGTCACACCCTGTATATAACCCAGTACTGATTATATTTTGCACCCATGTTTCTATCTCTCTATGGGAAATGGCAAAGCTTGCACAAAAAACTTTAAACAAACCCTCTGTTTAATATCAGTCTTTTAAAAAGTATAGTCTCGAAGTTTTTCTGTTCTTTGTTTTTGAACTATTTTTTTTCTAGCAACAAGAGCAGTTTTTAAATTAGAGGCTAAATACATTTTTTGTCGAACGTAGACCGCCAAATCGTAGTATTCTTTACACAGGATGCGTCTTTGTTCATCCGAAGTTTTTACACTACATTTGAATCGACAGGCGCAGTTAATTTCTTTAGGTTTTTTTATTAAGAACTTCTTTTCCATTGCGGTTTATATACCTGTTGCCATCCAGTCTCAGCTGTTTGTTTATTGTTCTTTTCCACAGCTTTTTCTTTGGTTTCCTGATTCTTTTCTTAGCAATTTTTTGATCTAATGAGTTCACTTCAATAACAGATTTGGTGGTTTTAGATTGTTTACGATTCGGTGAGCTATCACTATCTGTTTCATCCTCTTCTTCGGAGGGCTCATACGAACTTGAAGAATCTCCAAAAGGTTCATCCGGTGCTTCTTCATGTGCATACGCTTCTTCATTAAAACGTGAGGGACCTGCAGTGTTCATGTCTTCATCAAGTAATACATGATTCACTAAAGACTGACCAGAAAATTATAAAAAGTGTCACTGTCTTAAATTACATGTAGTCTATATTAATATATTTACCTGAATTATTTCCTATCGTAGGTATATCTTGAAGAACTAAAACCAGAATCTTTTTATTTCTTAAAGGCATTTCGATCACACAAATCAAAACGCACAAGTAATAACACTCATAACACAACGTTAAAAGTATACCTAACCTCAAATATCATAACAATATTTAAGTCTAAAGAAGCACAAATGTAGTTAGTACTCGTTTACAACATGGAGGCTTTTAAAACATCATAGTACAAATGTGGTAAGTGATTTTACCACAAATGAGGCAGGAATCTGTACTTACAATAAGTGTCAAGTGGCGCTAGCAGTTCTAAAATTGACATTGCAATAACCACGTTTGTGCATATAAATATTTAAATAACAAAATACCCCTTGATGACTGTAACTCGTTTTGACCAAAAATTGTACTGTTGTAGATTTGTGCACTAGACCATCGACATGTTCTTTATTAATTTCTTAAATGGCTTGAAAATCAAGGAATGCTTCTTTTTGGCACGGTATCTCTTTACGTACAGTTACACTAACCAATCATAATTTTTGTATTTTTAATATTCAAATTTTGCAACAAATGACGGTTAGTTTTCGTCCAATCGCATGTTCAAGATGACTGCAAGAAGCAGAACAACTTTCATGTTTAAAGCAAATTGTATTTTTTGTGGGTAATAACAAACTTAAAGAAGAAGTTAAATGAAAGTTATAATAGTAGAGACGATAGTATGTAGCTGTACTAATGCCTAATATGCATATGACCTCAGACACAAAAAGCGATGAAGAGCCGGATAATGTTTTGCAACCTCCAAGTACAGTAAGAGTTGAAAATGTTTTTGAAAAACATTTGAGTATCTTTCGACGCTTAGTGGTAATTTTACCCTATTAACACGTATAGAATTGGAACCTGATGGTAACTTACAAGATGATTTTGAGACCTGAAGAGTTAGAAGCTTTACTGGAATTAAATAATAATCCTGAACCATAAAATACACAAAGGATTCGACCTTTAAATCTTTCATTAACCAAATCAGCTTGCAAAATGCAAAGATTGCCCAAAAGGATAGATAGAGATAAATTAATTAAATTAGAATTCAATTGTAAGAATGTCAGGTATGATGTACGATTTTGTACCTTAGGCTGGTGATGGGACATTTAGAAATATTGTTTCCTCAGAAAGAGAGGTTAGAATGAATTTCAGTAAGAAACTAGTAATCTGTCTAACTAAAACTCTGAATACTCCTGCATGTTGGTTTATCGATTTTGATAACTTTTTCTGTTCACCTATTGTCCTAAGGTATACTAAGAACCAACAAAACTAAAAACTATAAAAATTATTATTAAATGACAAAGAATTGAAAGGAAAGGAAGAGGTTCTTTTTGTCAAACGGTGGATAACAACAAAAGAGTAGCGATTATAAGATGGTATGACAACAAGCCAGTGTTGCCATCCAGTTCGTATGTTGATGATTACCCGGAAACTACAATAAAGAGAACTGAGAAAAATGTTGGAGGGAAGACCAACAAGCAGTAAAATACGATGATTTAATTTACGTAAGTATTTAAATATTTATTTTTTATTTTTATTTCTTTACTGTAAATTCAAAGAGTGAGAGCTAGTCAAAACGCACAAGGGAACGGCTGGGTGCTCGTGAAACTGATTGTGGTAGTTTTAGAGTACCGGCGTTAGTTGGTTTATTATTTTGAATGCTTATGGTTTATTTTTTATTTGCGATTAATAAAGCTCAGAATTTAGCGGGTGGGTGTAGTAATAACCATATATTTTGATATACTTAATTTCTTATAAAATAGCCTCAACTTGTCAACTCAATATACTAGACAAAAATATAGAACAAGACAAAGCGATTCAGCAGAATCTTGCAAAGATGCAATAACTTTTTCTGGTATGTGTTCAGCAAATTCTTAATTTCTTTAATGGAAGTTCAAAAAAATGGGAGGTTTTAAAAAAACATTTAGCACGCTATTCCCTACATGATATTTCAAAAACAAGATGGTCAGCAAGGCTAGAAGCTATGAAACCAGTGGCTCTAAACTTGAAATCTTTGTGATCTGCTTTGAATGAAATCGATTTAGGAAGACTTCTCGTTGATGCACAAACACAGATTCCTGCTTTTAAAAATACTTGTCAAAATTTGAATGTGTTCTTATGTCTACAGTTTGGCCGGAAATATTAGTGTTATTACATTACACGAATCTCATTATTGAATCTCGTAAAGCAACCTTGGATGTAGTAAAAGATAATATTGAGAACCTAATTAAAGATATAGAACAACTTAAGAAAACATGGAAGCCCGTACTTGGTGAATGTAAAAAAATTGCAACCGAAAATGAAATCACTCCAGAATTTACAATAAATCGTCGATTAAAAAACCTAAAATCTGCTGAAGAATATGTTCATTTAAACGTTTTTAACAAAATTATCAATTCAACAATAGATGGACTTACGCGCCGATATCAAGCAATTTTTTGAATTTGCAATTTTCTTAAAGTTGTATGAAAATTTAATGAAATGGATCACGGAAATATAGTTTCAAAGGCAAAATCATTTCTAGAGAAATATAAAAATGAAATAAGTGACAAAACTGTAGAAGAGCTAATACTGCTGAAGCGTGTTTACAAATCCAATTTTAAACTAAGCACGAAAATCGTGGAATAACTTAAGGAAATTATTTACATGGGATTCGTAAACATATTTCCCAATATAACGATTATTATTTTAACCTTGCCTGTGAGTGTAGCAGAAGGTGAGAGATCATTTAGTGTTCCGAAAAGAACTAAAAGCTATTTACGGTCGACAATGTGTCAGGAACGATTAAATGCACTAGGAACACTCAACATTAATTACCATATAGTGCCTATTTTAGACTACTCTGAAATAATCAGTGAATTTGCTAATGTAAAAGCTCGCAAAGCTTCTGTAAAATAATTAAATGTAATAATCCAAAAAATATTAAAAACCATTGACTTTATTTTCTTGTTCACAGTTTTATTTTAAATGGCTGGGCCTCGCATTGACTTTGAAAGGCCCTGGTTACATATACCTATATAGTGCAATCGGAGGCCGATTCTGTTACCGACAACAAATTCTGAGCCCTGATGGATTAGTTGTACGACTGACAATAATGTTCCTTATGTTCTTTAGTATTATTATTTTTTTTATTAGAGTTTTATGTTTTGTATTGAATTTAGATTTTTATGTCAAATATTTATTGTGATAATATTTATTTGTTTCATTGCAATTCTCTTACAGGCAACTTGGTATTGTATCTGTGTACATACATCTAATTTATACTTTAATATGCTGGAAATAATTCCTCGAGTATACAATCCTATCTTCTTGATACTCGAGCAATGTGTTCGTAAAGATACAAGTGGAAATTTCTACCAACGAAGTGCTGAACTCTTAGTACACAGTTAACGACTACATGAATATTTCCCTCAAATTCTAAAGAAAAATAAAACATAAGCTTAAAGTTGTAATGGAATTGAGACCATTCTAAACATCCTATAGTTTCAAATTAAAAATATTCTACGGAAGGTCAATATTTTACTTTCACAAGACATTTAGATGTGAAACAAGTGCTCACTTGTTTACACCTTCTGAAAAATCTTTTTTGATTTGAATAAAAGCGGTCTGTCCAAAGATGTGTTAACCACCTAATTACGTCACTTGATGGCTACGATTTGAAATATTCAACCATCTACAAACCTGCTTTTTGAGAATCATGGGGACAAGCTATAGGATGCTATTCAACTAAAGAGAATAATTCTTTTCACATTTATTTCTCAATGCACGACAGCAGTTTTCAGTCACTGTTGTTGTAATGTGACTAGCCAGAATACTACATCAAGATTGTTGATTTAACCAAGATTCAAGTATTTTGATTGACTTCTGACTACCAACTAAACAAGATTTGGTACATTTTTAGCGTTTGATTCGACTCAACGTGTTCGTATTAATGAGACTTGACTAGATGTGATTCCTGCGTTCTATCTCTTGTTGATAAATATGACAGTAGCTAATGGAAAAGATCAGGTTCTAATGATTCACGCAAGATAAGACAAATGGTACTGGTTCAACTAGAGTTACAACGAGTAAATTCAAACTGAGTTTATATTTTCAAAGCAATAATAAGTTAAATAACATAAAACCTAATAAAAACTGAATTTGAACAAACTTGTTCAGGGGTTTTCGGTTTAGAATCGGTTTAGTATCAGTAATTTGCACATTGACTGTTTATACTTAAATGCTAACCGAAGACATCAATGTAACACTTCTTAAAATGTCTATCAGATCATTATTTATTAATTATACTAGAATTCAGTTGCGGAAGTTATCAGATACTACTTTATTTAAACCATGAAATAGCTATGTTTCTTGCTTTTCTTTAAAATGAAAAGAACCGACTTGCACATTAGTGACTTCTTCAGAAATTAGAACTTTTTGTAAAAAGTCAACCGTATTTTATAGTAATTAGCTAATTAAAACAATTAAATCGGATTAATGGTTGGTAAGGACTTCGGAACGTTACGTAGATTTTCTTTTATGTCCGGTTGTCCAGCACAACTTAATTACATTCAGCAAAAAATTAGGAAGTAATAACTGTAAATTCTACTACTACACCTAATTTTGATTATGTTTTTTCTATCAGTTGTCAAGATTTAAGTCACATTCTTACCCACGCTATTTAATTGTTATTATCTAATTGAAAAGGTTCCCACGTCCTTCTACAGTAAACTGTAAAACTTCCGAATTTCCACATTTGCACGTTTTGATTGATTTATTTGAAGCATACGTATGATCATTTCTATTATAAAAAATTATTTATAATCTACAATACATGAATTTCGTTTTTCTGCAACACAAAAGCAATGTGGTAAAATTCAAAAGTTTAAAATCAACTTTTACATCATCATCCCTATCACATGAGCTTTAACAAGCAGAGCTTTTCTAGTACATCACAATAGGAGTCTCACTAAATTAAGTTTTAAATCCCATTGAAATGAAAAATACATGTCATGCTGAGCATTAAAACACTTTTAAACATTCAGGAAATAGTTTGGCTAATGGACAAGACATTTTTATTTCCTAAATTTTAAATGTACGAAATGAACCGTTCAAATATGCATTGTCATGTTTGCCCACTCTACTATAAATCCATAATCAGCAGTCACGTGCATACAAAACCAAATTAATTCGTGATTGTGTTGTGATCATGAATTCGATGTATGAGCCCATTATTTAATGAAAGTACAGCTTTGCAGAATACAAAACGTAAACGATCCTCTAATATCATATTATTGCATATTATGATATTATCGTACTCGAAATAATAACTGGAAAATAATAGTCTTTCATTGTTTAACCGTATTTTAAATCAGTTTTAGATAACAAAACATAAATATATAAAAGTTCATACTCTATTTTGGGCTTTTTTAAATAATGATAAAAAAATAAAATTCAAATGAGTTTTTTTCTTAAAGTAGCAATAAGTCTTGATATTAGTAAATCTATAACATTTTGTTTTTACTGTACAATTTATTCATGAGGAACATACAAAGTAAGCGTCATTGCTGTATCTGTAGAAACTTTGTTTGCAAATTTAATAAAATATTCATGATAAATAAACAAAGTAGATTACTATCTATTTTGAGGAAATGAGGGTAGCATGATAAAACGAAGACATTACGTTATTCAACAGCTTTTTGTAAGTTTTTTATATTTAAACAATGTTACTTTTAGAAAAGTACTTGTCTTTTTATCTACCAAAGAAAAAAGTTATTACAGAGTCCGTAATTACATTCTGAGTTTAGGAATAAATTATTTCAATGATTTATCATCAATAATTCATATAATATCAGCAAGTTCAGGAAATAAAATTAATTTAATATTTTATTATATATACAGTGTGTTTTTTTTAAGACGATCGATCCATAGGAACTTACAAGAAGAAATCACTATCTCTTGTTAACTTATCCTTTTTAAAGGAATTATCATAATAAAACAGTTTTGTGAAAAATTACTGCTTTACTGACTTCTACAAAACAAAAAACAAAATGAGCAATAAATAGAAATAATTACTAGTTGAAAATGTAAGGTTATGATACTTTTAAAGTTAGATTCTGAATGCAAAGTTGTAGAATTTCTGAAGTTTTTCTGTCGTATACTTAAACAGGCTTAATCTCTAAGTAGTATTTCATGCAGATGGTAGGTGTTTCTGCATTTTTGTGTATTTTTAATGTTTCTAAATCAGCTTGAAAATTGTTTTATGATGGTAAGTCTTCTTGTTTTCATGTCCAAATTTATGTTTGTAGGACAATATATCCCAAGAGCACTCTTAGTTGAGTTTATATATTCCGATAGTTTTATAAGTCAAATATTTTATTTTAAGATTGAAATCTAAAGAACTTAAGAAAACTTTTCTAAATTTAAATGTGGGTACAGAATTGTTATTAATGCAGCAGTGATGATGGCGCTCGCGGATTGGCTTGAATTAGAAGCTGATAGCGGTGAGGTTAATAGTGAAGGTAAGCTTGAAGATTTAAGTGTTGAAAGTCTTTAGACAAGCTCAGAAGGTGATGACAACACCGTCAGTCTCAAGCTGCTGTGGTCTATGTGGTTCAGCCAGGTTTCGTTGCACTCACAGTTTCTTCTAAATGACAAATAGTCAATCAACATCATTAGTGGTATTTCTGACAGTTTCCAAACAGTTTGTATACATATATTTTCATATGACTAGTAATTCTTGAAATGGAGTGAAAAGAAAGTAGAACTAACTGATTATTCCAAAAAAAATGCTGCTAACTGGTGTTATGATCGATTGTCAAGTCTTATAATGTTTTATCTATTAATACTATTGATCTGTGCAATAAAGATTGCAATGTCACAAAACTGGTGCAATTTTGAACTTCTCATGTCAAAATTGATTGTGTTGAGCTACTTCTGAAATGCTTTAAACATACATCTCAAAAAACTGGAATGAATCTTGTAACTATAGCAATTAATTGGCGGAAGAATGGCAAGTCCAGGGCGTGATCAAGTTTGAAGCAACAACTTTCTCTAGAAAACACATCAAGCATGGTGTAAAGATTTAGGAGAGAAAATATTTCCTCACAGTCTATGTATGTATATAATTTGAGACTATAAAGTAGAACAAAGAAAGAACAATTTGGCGCAAGAAAAAGTAGTGTGGAGCTTAACATCTTTGGCAGTTACAGCCTTGAGATTATAGCCAGATTATAAACTAGAACTCCTTTACAGGGATGATGAAACGACTTTCACTAGATGGCAAAATATCGAGAGGTTTTAACAATAAGCAGTTACCATGGAAATTTAACATGACTGAAGTTGATAGAAAGCAGAATAATGACAAAAGAAACTGTTGTAAAGTGTTCGGATATTATTTGTTTTTATAACAAACACGTAACGTGAGTCTGTTGGATTGTTTGCTTGGTCTCTATGAATCTGACAGAAAATGTCGTAAGTGATAGAGGAAAGTATATTTACAAACTTAATGACAGCTGCAATAATTCTTGTATTGTCAAATATCAATAAGGCAAATAAAAGCTCCACCGTTTCTTGATTTATTTATAGTTCTGACAGAATAACTTATTGGGAAAGCTGAAAAAACATGCAAAGGCAAAGGAAATAATTCCAAATATTCTTTGTTTTTTATTTATGCTTCAGAATACTACAAAATGCTTTCACTGATTGGTGCATCAATCCAAGATATTTCTTATTTCATTTTACTAAATTAATTTACTAAAGCCCGACTTGGGCCACAGAAGCTGCTCCGTGTATTTGGTTAGTTCTCTCAGAAAGGGCAATGGAGGGTGAAGCCTCAGCTTGGCTAATGCGACAGTGCAGCTTGACCCGCGTTGATATTTAGCTTCTTTAAGCAGATTAGTGGAAAGCGAAAACCGACCTTGGGTTATTGCTGGGTGTATCCCGACTGGCGTTTATATTTAACTATCTTAAGAAGGGCAATAAAAGACGAAGCTCCACCTTTAGCTACCGCAGTTAGCCATGAAAGCGCATGGTCCAATCCGTATTCTTATTCAGCTCTTTCAAAAAAGGATAATGAAGAATGAATCACGACGATTCATGTTTATATTTAAACACCGTAACACGACCCGTAGTCATAGTTAGTTTTCTTAAGAAGAATCAAGCGCTACTGCAGGAGAGTAGTAGCAGGAGGGCGCAAATAAATCTGTTAGTGGAGGGCAAAGTCTCATCTTGACTCACTGCACTGCCCTACAAAGCAAAAACGCCGATAAAAATCATAGTTTTGAAATATTTTGCAAGACGTGTTTGGTTTTCTTCATAATTATGCAAGATACAATGCTTTAGAAATTGGTCTGTATCACTTATTTTCAAAGTTAGGGCTTTCTTCCTTGGCACACAAATACATTTTAGTTTAGAGAATTCAGCGATACCCTAAACTTAGTTTATTTTTTGAGTTAGGATTCTTTTCTTTGTACGGTAGTGCAGATAAGTTTTGGTATGGTGCAGCCCGATCCGTATTCATGTTTACCCTTTTTAAAAAAGTTACTGGAGGACGAAGTTTGACATTTTCCCATTGCAGGTGCCACGTGGGAGGGTGTAATCCAACCCGTGCTCTTATTCAGATTTTTTAAAAAAGTTAACAGAGGGCATATTGGTCCGACATTGACTCAGTGCAGGTGGACAATGGGAGGGCATTTGGCTCTCCTAAAGAAGGTAACCAGCAAAATTCAACTTTGTTCCGCCAATCTTTTATTTAGTTCTTTTGAGAAATGGCACAACTGACTTGTGTGCGAATTTAACTCTCTTAAGCCGGATATAGACTTGAGCATTTTTGTTGCAAACAATTTTTGCGCAAAAATGCTTTTGTATGGATTTGCTTGTACACCGAAAGATTTTCTGCACACACATGCTATCCGCAGCTTGTTGGTTTATCACAGGCTATGCGTACTCAGTTGGAACGGGTTTTGGCGGGTCTTGACTTCTGTATGTACCACTCGTATGTGTTGCTTGTATGCAGAATTGATCACGGCTATCTGCAAACAATACGAATTCCACAGAAAGCTGTCTTGCAAAAGCTGTTCGTTCACGAAAGAATGCTCAAGCCTGTAGGCGGCTTTAAGGTTAATGAAGAGCAAAGCTTGCCTTTCCCCTATTGCAAGTTTTATTTCTAGCTCTTTTAAGGAGGTTAATGGAAGGCGAAGCAGCAGTGGTTACGCGTACTGCTACTCGAAAAGGGCTTGAGTCAAAACCCCTTTCTTCTGCTTCTGCCTGATGCACCTACCTTCAATGTTCCTTACTTGTTATTTTTACTTATTGAACACAATATGGCATGACTGACAACAACTTATATTCCGCATCAAATAACTACTACGTTGTAATTAACATAAATAACATAACGAAAATGTTCACTTAGGTATTTCGAAATTGAACAAAAGTACATTGAATGTGTGAATACCTTTCTGGCTTGTTTCTGGCACCCATAGTTTTCTAGAATATTGACGGGGTAATGATAATAATTTTGCCGGATCTTTTGGAAAGATTTGCTCTTATTTGTGAAGATGTAAGAAGGCTTTATATTAATGAAACTTACTTAGTGATTTATGTAACTACGTAGTATACCTGGAATTGTGATTAAACCAGTCAGTTAAATGGATGACAGCTACATACATAACAGTTCCAGGGCTATTCTTTTAGTGTATTACTGTTCGATCGCGCCGCTATCATCAGATAGTTAAGATTTTTAAAGATGTTATAACTAAACTTAGGACATAGATAGATATCAAGTGTTAATCGTAAAAAGCATGGACGCACGGTTCGTTTCATTTATTTAAAATTAATAAATTTCTTATTTTCTTTTACTTTAAACATTATACTCTAGTCAGCATATCGTTATCGAGAAATAAATACATTTGGCATACATCAGACCAATTTTAATATTTGACCGCGCATGGCTGTTACTTACAGGTGCATTCTATAAGCAAACAATCATATGTATGCATATGTTAAACATGCATTTTCTTTGTGCTTCGTATGGTAAACAACTCTGTCGGTCTACAAATATTCTAAGTGTAATTATAAGTTACCTTATTTCTGTATTTTTCATTGTTAGGCATTACAAGTACAGCTCTTACATGAAAACAGAAAAATAATTATCTAACCTCGAGAAAAATAAAGCGCAAATAATGATAATTAAAGTTAAGCGCATTCACTATCGTGAACGGAAAAAACATAGTGCGAAGAAAGATACCTACAAAAGTTATAGATCGTAGGTAAACTCATAAATAGTACATGTTGAGAAACTTTGATTATCTATCATTTTTCGCAGTCCAAAGTTTTATTAGCATCCGAAATATACAGGATGTTGCATTTGAAAAACAGGAACTGTACAAAAATTTTGGCTTCCGAAAATTTTCTTCCTAAATATAAATTTATAGGTTTAGTAACTTCAAATAGCTTTTTCTTACACTTTTGCTGTATATTTAGAAACAAAGGAATTATACGTTGGGGCACAAAATTACAACCATTCTGTATATTTCAATAGAGACAACTACTAAATACTAAATATTTTTCTAGTGGTAACTTTGAAACGTTTAAATAAGAATAAAAAATATATATCAAAAACTTTTATAAAGTTATTTCACAGTATTTCAATGTAAAGAAAACAACCCACACCAAAATGGATTGTGTGCAGGAATCTCTCAATCATAATATTCCATTTTTTTCTATAGAATACCTACAGACTTTTTCAATAACTTTGTAAAACAAGTTATTCCCTCTGGGACACATCTCTATACTATACAGCATGAAAATGTTTACGAAGGAAAAACAAAGATAAAATCTAACATTTAAGTTGAAACCTTAACAAAGGAAAAGTTGAGTTTTTATTGTTCTATATTTATACAATGTAACCGACTTGATCCATTATGAACATTTTTAATAAAAATTCTAAATAATTCAAATTTCGACGATGAAATTGAAAATATGACACCGCTGTAGCTTCAAGCACAACAAAGTGGATTATTTAAAGGATTTTTTTATTCTAGCCGCCTCTTACGAGATCCCATAATGTAGAGAAGCCAATTCTTACAGAAGATTTTTCAATATATTTTGCTAAGCATCTGCGGAAGGACTAAGCTTAACGAGTTTTTTACTAGCGTTCAGAAGGGCGGAAATTATTAATTTCGTCACAAGTTGGTTTCTGACCCAACCAAAAGTTGCAGAAGGGTGCTCTCAGCACATTTCAGTGAACACTACTTCAAACTACATTAATTTATCACAAGTACAACTTCAGAGGTAAAATATATTGGATATCGAATGTACGTGGTTGTGTTGTGGAAAACTTGATAAGAGAGGTAAATGAGGAGAACGCCGTTAACTGTATTTGTGTGTGTGTTTGAGCGCAACTGGTATTGTTTATCACACAGGTGCACCATTAATTACTAATTTGAAATTTATGTACGTTTAGTTTAGAAACTTGTAAATGCTATTGATAGTGTAATTAGTTGGTTATTCTGAAAGGAGAAATACAATTTTACTGTGTTGTTGAGAATAATACTGTTTATTCTTAAATGAACTTTTTTTGAATTGCTGTCTTTGATTGAGTAATTCTTTTATAAATTAGCAATATTTAAAAATCTTGTTCTTCTCTTTCGGATCGCTAATCTATACGCACGCAAAAAATCCATAAATACCTACAGGGTGTTGGAAATGCTAATCCTATAAAGATCTAAATCTCTTCTGCTGTAGAAACCGACTGCTTTTCTTTGTCGAAATAGATTACTATAAATTCTGAAACCTACTTAATGTTGGTTTTCATTACTGTTTCCAACAAATTCTAATTCACTACAATCTTTTACGATATGAGGAAGAAATTAAAAAAACCAATACCCATAAAATAATAACTGATTTTTGTAAAATCTGGTTTTTTAGACTTAAGTATTCATAATTATTAGTCTCCAATGTTGAAAGGCAATAGAAAATCGAGAGATAGTGAAATTAAAGATATAAATATGAATTGACATTAACGTATTAGGAATGGAAGAGAAAAGGTGCCACTGATGAGACACTGACGTTCACAATCTTAGTTATACTGGCATTAAGTGACATTATTCGATACAGAGTTCTGAAATTTCTGATCGATCACCGTTCAAGAATAGGAAAACAGAAAGCTAACATTGAGATTGATAACATTCCAAATATTTACCTGCAATTATATCACAAAGAAACATCTGAGGCTAATAGTAGAAAAGGTGCAAAAGTATTTGAGTGATTTGAGATATTAGATTGCGTTCTACTGTTCTTGTCACTAACATATCCATCTTGAAATTCAAAGTCTATGGAATTTTTTCAAAACAGTAAAGGCGTATTCTGACTGAAATATTCTTCAACACACAATAGCCTCTTTCTTGCTGTAAAGTCATGCCCTGAAAACAGACAGCCTGAAGGACTGTGTGATGACGCGAATTTATAAGGAATGCGACGGCTTTGCCTTGATACACTACATAAATGGATAAGGTGTGATACTTGACCACTTCAGGATGTCGTGTCAGTACTTTATTTTTTCTGACCAGTTAGGAATTTAAAAAAAGTGATCTTCAGATAGTTTTTCTTAGGAAAAAATAAAAACCGCTGAAAATATTTCTTTGCGGTGCTCTTAAAGCAAAACATTTCTACACGAATGAGTTCGTGTAAGAGAGTTTTTGATCTATTGGAGCCTGAAGTCATAACACTTAAACTGTGGTGATACCAACAACATAAGCTAAAAAGACGATTTGGTCAACCCTTTAATTTCCTAACTCGATGGATCTTCTTTTAGTGACTCTTTTTCACTTTGGTCGAATAGCTGAATTGTTTTGACGCTGATGTGCTTGTAAAGTCTGTTTTTGTGCTTTTTTTTGCTAATCTGTTAATTTTTTCTGTAACCATCTCTACACTAAAACAAAAAGCCTCTGTGGAGAGGCATTAACAATGTTTCTCAAAATCTTATCGAGAAATTGTTGGATGCTTTCTATATTACGAATTATAATTTCCGAGATATTAATTCCACAGTTATATTACATACAATAAGCTTAAGGACCTGTTTTTACAACAGGAGTGCGTTATGTATTGATAGTTCTTAGTGTTTGAACCCATAAACCAATACATTCCCTACTGTACTTAAGATCCAGTTCTTGATGTTTTTTTTGTTCTTGCCATTTAAGCTTAACATTCAGATTCATTCCTCGATATTTTGCTGTTTTAGTATGTAGTATTACATGGCCATTGATGGTTGTTGGTAGTTGCTCGGTTTTTTTGTTTGTGAAGTTTGGCCTTCCATTAACTTTAATAAATGTTTATTTTACGTTTCTATCAACTTTTCGTTAATTATCTTTTAGGCCCAAATTGCTATGTCATCATCCAACGTAGCAACTGTGGTCTTTTCGTTTTCGAGCGAATCAGAAATGTATAGTAAATATAGGAGTGGACCTACATATAACACTGTTCTGCGGCACACCACCCTTGATTGTTCTCATTTCTGAGTAATGTACTTCATACTTCACTTAGGGTTTTTAAGTTTCAGCTAATAAACTGTACTGTCTTGGTACTAGTTGATTAAATCTAACTTCTAGTGCTGCGTTCTATTCCTTGCCAAACGTTTATAGGAAAGCAGTACTTGGTCTGCCGCAGCATGCGTATTTCTGATTCATACTAGTGTACGAAAACAATGTGCAAAAAAATGCTACTTAACATAAAGTCCCATAAGAAAAAAACCGCAAAAGTTTCAACAAGGAACTCATGGCAAGAGTGACTAAATTGAAAAGCAACAAACACAAAGGTGAATCACGGCCTAAGAATGAATCAAGGTCTTAAAATAATAGTTTGGACTTCTGTAGCATTGAAATGGGCTGCAGATGTTTGTGGAAACTCATTTATCTAATCTCAGAAAGCATTACCAGAAGGAGTTATATAGAAAAAATACAGGATATGTTATTTTCTTCACCTGCTAAACACTGCTAGAGAAGAGTGCTAATTAACAGACATTGGAAAGTTACTTTAAAAAAGTAATTAATTACAATTACAGTTACCTTATCAAAAAATGTAATTAGTTACAATTACAGTTACTTGATTTTAAAAAGTAGCTAGTTACCATTACAGTTCCTGCAAATATGTAACTAAGTTACTTTACCGTTACTGTAAGTTACTTTGATTGATTGATTACATCCGTAAGCTAATCAAAAGATTAGCTGAAAATAACTATCTCATGAAATCACGTCTTCTGTCTGTAGTTCTCCTCTTATGTCATTGCTTCTGAGCTGGTCTCGCAGTGTCACCCCTTTTATGGCGCGTAGTATTTTCATTTCAGTTCGTAAAAGCTGTTTTGTTTTCAATGTTTCTGCTCGCGTTTTCGCGGCATAAGTTAAGAATGGTTTCACGCATGACTTATATACTCGTATTTTACTATTCGTCGACATGTGCTTGTTTCTTCATATTAGGTCAAGTAGGCTCCCGGATATTTTAGACGCCTTGATGGTGTTTTGTCTTGTCTCTTCTATTATGTTTTTGTTGCTGGTTATATATAAGGCTAGGTAGTTACATTGCATCACTAGTTCTATTGTTTGACTACTGACCATAGCTTGCAACGAAATGGATTTTTAAATATTACTATTGGATTGGTTTTCCCTGTCGATATCAGGGTAGTGTATTTTTCCGCAGCCTTTTTAAAGAGGTATAGCAAGCGCTGCAGGTCGTCCTCGTTTTCAGCGATTAACGCTGCGTCATCCGCATAGCATATGATTGCTAAAATTTGTCGCTCATTCGGTATCCGACCCCTGTTTCTTTCACTTCTTTGATTATCTGATTCATCACTAAACTAAAAAGTGTCGGGCTTGAACTGTCCCCCTGTCGAATTCCATGTGAATCTCTATTTTTTCTGTTTATTTTTGTTTTACTTTAATTTGAGTTTTGTCATTCGTATTGAGGTCGTTGATTACGTCTATAAGTGGTTTGCTCAGGTTGTGTTCGTGTAGTATTTGGATAACCTCCTTTAACCGTATTCTATCAAAGGCTTGCTGAAAATCTATCATGCAGATGAATACTGGTTTATTGAATTCGATACCTTTTTCTGAGAGTTGCATCCACTGTATATCTGTTGGGGAGAAAATTATCTTTGTTATTACCTTTGTAAACGTTTTCGGTACCGCACTCAATAGTGTTATGCAGCGGTAATTCTTTGGTTCTTTCTTGTCTTCTTTTTTGAATAGCGGTGTTGTTATACCAGATGTCCATTCTTCTTGTATTTTCTGTACTTTGATAATTTTGTTAAATAATTTTGTTAGTTCTCGCACAACTGCCATGCCACCATTCTTAAGCACTTCGTTGTCGATATCATCAGGACCTGGGGCTTTTCTACTTTTGAGACTCTTGATAGCTGCAGACACTTCTTCTGATGCAAACTGCATATTTTCAGCGGTGTCTATTGTCGTTCCATTTTTTGTCGTCCGTTCAGTTCCTTATATATTTCTTTAAAATGCGCTAACCATTGTTCTTTGCTAATGGTGGTTACTTGTATTTCCTCATTGTTTGTCGCCGCATTTTTCCTACTTTTTTGTGACCTCTTTAAAGATCGTGTTTTATTGCTTAGTTCACTCGATTTCGAGCTTCCTTATATTTATTGTATTTTAAAGGCGTCTTGGAATTTCTGTACTTAATATATGCTTTTCGCTGCTTGTTGGCAAGTTCTTTCACTTCTTCTTTGGAGCATGGTTTGTATCTTTTATTTTTTTACAGTTTATGTTAATTTTTCTCATCGCTAATGCTTCAGCTCCACCTGAGACTAAATTGGATTTGGTCTTTTCCCAGGCTTCGTTTAAGTTCTCTAAGTTCTTCGTTAGGGGTTATAGATATTTTTCTTGTTAAACGTTCTTTATAAAGCTTGACAGCGGAAGGTGATCTTTTGGCAATATTTACATAATAATAACCCGTGCTCTGTTGCTGCATTCGTACTCGTTAATACTCTTACATCCAGTATTTTGGTAGAATGTGTGGTACGGTTTGTTATTAGAAAACCTATCATTGATTTTTGCTGTCGAGTATTCGTAAACGTGTACTTATACTGTGGCCTATGATTAAAATAGGTGTTATTGATGCGTACCGCATTTTGGTTAAAAGCAATTTCCCATTTCCATTTAGTATGTCTTCGCTAATTTTTGCATTATCCCTGGAATTACTGTGTTGCCAATCCTTGCGTTGAAGTCTCCTATTAAAAGTATCTTTTCAATCGATGGTATCTTACTTGGTGTTTCTTCCACACTTTCATAGAAATTTGCGCTCTTCCCCCTGGATTGTTGATGTCTGGTGCATAAAGGGAGAGAACATGTAGGTTCTCTTTCCCTATCTTTAATGCGATTTGCATAATGGTGTCGCTGATGTACTGTACCTTGTCGATTAACGTTTCTAGTTTTCTATGTATTAGCACTCCCACTCTCGAATGTGCGCGTTCATGATTTCCTTTTCCACTGTAGAATAGTATCTAGTTTGCGTAAATTATATTTCCTATGCCTTTTTTTGGTTTCTGAGAGGCAACATATGTCTATTTTGTGACTTTCTGATTCTATTAATATCTCGCAGCCTTTTCTGTCACATTCCACGTAGCCATTCGTATGATGTTTTTTGATTTCCTTATTCATATCCATTTTCTTGCCTGTTCCTTTTTCCTATTTAGTTTAGCAGACCTAGTAGCATCTACCTTTTTTTAGCGAAGGCAGGGTGCTGGCTTGACCTTCCAACCTTCCTCCTTTATCCGGGCTTGGGACTGGCATCTCCAGTGTTAAGCTACTCAATCTATCTAACACCTTCGAAGGCCGAATAGAAACTTGGAAAGAGAAATTAAAACATTAAAACACAATTAAATAAACTCTTCTCTTAAAGAATTTACTTGCGAAAAAAAACGGAATACTCTCTGTGGAAACTGATTAAAGGAATTAAAAAGTCAAGAATACAAATTCCTCCTCTAAAGCGGTCTTATGGCTAAAGTGTGAGTATACCCAACAGGCATGCTTTAGTTTTCTAAATATTATTGTAAGCCTAATTCTATTCAGTTTGTGTGGCTTGGTTTATAAAACTCTTTAGGTCGATTATGCTTGACGCATCAACTGCTCACCAACTGATGAGTTGCTGAAATGGTGATAGCTTAAGATTCCGTAAAAGGAAGTTCAGCTAGTTAACATGCTTTCTGCACAGTTCTGGTTTAAGTTGAGAAAAATTGACTGCCTATTTTCAAATTTAATTAAATTTTGGTGCTTAAAGAGTTTGTAAGCTTACAATATGAAAACAGTTTTCAAACAAAATTTTCATTGTATTTGGAAGAAAGAGTTTTGTTTTGGTTATTTGGGGGTTTGCATCAATTGTTGCTAAATATTTGTTGGGATCAAAATTAAGGACATCAAAACTCTATATTATTTTAGCAGTTGGTCTATTTTTAATCAACAATTTCATTTATCAATTTATTTAATAATTGTATTTTTGTATTAAATGAGCTTTAGTATAATAGGCAGTTTGATGTATATATGGGCACTTCACTCGAGTGTACAGTACACTTTTTTACGACAGTTGACATTTCTGTTTGACAGTAGTGTCAACAATAATAATTTAGATACTCCGTTATGAAAAGCACGACATTGTTATGTACGTCAAACAACAAGGCTTTTCATAACGTATTATGTACAACACTTTATCCAATTTTGTTTATTGCTATTTTCTTTTTATGCTTATAATTCAATACGTAACTGAATTATCTAATGAAATCTTTACACAACCCTTTCAATCATACATTTGACTTTTCATGACAGTAATGAAAAAATTGACATTTGATAATGCCAAAAGGTTATTAAAAATTTTAATTTTCATACCGAAAGTAGAAAAATAATATGATAATATGAAATAGTATATACACGAATATGAAAACATCTGTTTTGTTTATTGGAATTGCCTGTTTTACAGTTTAGCGAAATGTGAAAAGAAACAGGATATCTACATGTGGGAGTAAAAAAATAATTTATTTATGTTCTAAAAGATTCTTTCTGTTAAATCTGCATCTAGAGGCAAAATCTTAATATTATTTGTTTATTTGATATTTCCTTAAATAAATAAATAGGTAAATTTGTTTTGTTAAATTTAATAAGTATGTCACACAAAATGTGTAAGAAGTTCAGAATACTTAATTTCTGAAATATCTAAATACATTTACAAATTGGAAGATTTACGTCAAGTACATGACCCACTTAAGGAAACCATTTCATTTAAAACTCATTTCCGAGACAATATAATATCTAATACATTTTCACGAACATTAATGCGACGACTTACAAGCGCAAAGCAATTTTTAAAAAAGGAACTTAAAAACAAATGACCTTATCTTACAGACACATCTAGACGTTAGTTATGGTTAAAGTTTCTTTCAGATACACTATTTGATTCAAGTTCTTTCTCTTGCGAATTCGCTTTCATGAAAAATAGATGAGATTATTCCTGTTCTGCAAATATAAATTGCAAACATTACGCGGTATCTAGTAGACAACATGTGTAATCACGTGGGATTTTATGACGGTATGTTACTTTCAGATATGTATGTATTTCAGTTTTATGTCTTTGAAAACAGAATCTTTGTTTGCTCTTATTTTCCTTTGAAATAGTAACGATTTTTTGATATAGAAATAAATCAAACTACGAATTACTGTTTAGCTTAAATTTACCGAAAAAATAGTTTTTTTTACCTTAGAACAAGATTAATTTATCATTCATCCAACTTCATTCATAAATAAAAATCATCAACGTCATCTGTTGCCATAGTTTGTTGAGAAACAAAAATCAAGTTTATCCATCTGTCTGTTATCATGTTTCCAACAATCTAAAGTTTCATTATTTATTAACAAAGCAGTTGAAAGCTTGCAATATTAATTTGACCCTTCTCTAACATGTCTGACATATTATTACTGGATGGAGCTGTAAACCATTTCAATTTAGTCCGGTCGCTGATGCGTTAGACAATTCATTTATAAAATAAATACTTAGGATATTTTAAAAATACAATTATGCAAATACGCTGTTCCAATTTCGTTTCCTCGAATTACCATACCAAAATTAATTTTAAGTTTAATGTGATTTTGGGGAGAGCTTATTTCTCTAATGAATGTGTCCTATAGAAATAAACTTCACTGTTTAATATGCTTTGATATTAGAGTTGTCCATTTGATCAATGCCTATAATTATATCTAATCCGGGCTCGCAAAACTTTGGCAATAATTAGAGGCTGTAAGGGAGTAAGACCTTTGACAGCCACTAGCCTTCATGAATACATATTTTATTGTATGAATAATGTATTATATTACCTGTTTTCAAATTTATCTTGCGGGTGTAACAAAGATCGCATAATTGAAGAGAGTTTGCACGAAGAATAATAATTCATCTTTAAAGAACAAATCTAAAAACATCAAAATTAGATTTTTAAATTTTACTACTTCTACTACAAGTAAGAATAGCTCAAAGGGTTTTTGAACACATTTGCGTCTCTTCGAAAAATTAAGTAACTACTAAAGTTTTCCCCGCCTTTCTTACATATCTAGTATGTGTTTGATGTTTGTTGATATATTAGAATCGAATTGTTAAGAGCTTTACCATCTCCTTTAAATTGCGCTCATCAGTTATCAATTATTTATTGGCTTCATGCATGATGGTACTACTTCAAATCCCTGCCGATAATTGCTCAAGTTTCTACCTAAAAGGCTGTCGCAAATTATATCTTGCTTTGCTCTGTATGAAATCCCTAGATTCCATTATTGCTGTTTTACGTTCAAGACAGGAAAGACCAAGTTTGTTTTTTGAATAAAATCTGAGTCTCTGGAATTTTATGATATTTTGGAAACATGTGATACTGAGAAAACAGGTATAGTTTTTGAATACTTCCTCTCTTCTTTAATCAAGAGTAGGCCGCATCGAGCAAATTCGACTATGGTGCTTATTTCAATTAATTTACCCAAAATAATCAAATCCCTAACGTTGCCCCACTAATCGTAAATGTTACAATATATCATATACTTTTCCTTGGGCATTTTCCTTCTGTTCAACATGATTGAGTACATCAGTTTTCTTTTATCCTAAATGGCCATGGTGCATAGTTCGTTATCTCAAATATGATGACGTCACCATGCATACTTAACATTGCTTATGATATATCATGTTTCCTAGTTCTTTTTCTTTGCTCCTGATAGACATTTCCACAATTCTGATTTTATACTAGTTTCTCTTTGTAAATTATCAGGATACGTCATCAGCAACATGCGCATTTTTCTTTGTTTAAACTCAATGGGTCGGTTTTTGTAATGACAACATGATAACTAATTCCAATTTCCTATACTAATTTAACAGTTTTTATGTGCAAATGGAGTGATTCGTTATCTTCAAACATCAAAACTGGACATCCGCATTCGTAAAATGTGTTAAATGAATTCATAAAATTCGGCATCTGTTACCCAATCGCTTGCATTACCCTGTTCAAAGCAATCAGGAGGACTACAGCACCATTAATAAATTATTTTTTGCGCTTCCTATGAAAAACACAAATTGTTTGTATTTCCGGATGAAATACAGCAGTTAGCAAAGTCACGTTTGTGCCTTGTTCTGCTGAGACCACCGAGCCACTATTACATGTTTGCCTTTTCTAAAACTGCTTGTGGTTAATCAAAATAGCTCTTAACATTTGTCCTATTAAAAGACATTGCTCTACAAAGGCTTTTAGGTTCTGCCTTTCTCTTCAGAAATATTATTAATTCATCTTTGGCTGTACCTTACCAATAATCTAAGTATTGGGTGTCTTTGCGTATTGTATTACCGGCATATTCATAGACGAGCCCGTGCTAACTTCTACAAAACAATTGGTCCAATATTACTGACATTTTAAGAAAGTAGTCGTTTGAACATGTATCTTCCTGTTCAGTGCAGAATTCTTTTCTAGGAGTCTTGTAACCTATGGTGGGGGTTTCGACTAGATATTTTAGTTGTTGGGTTTTGTCAGTGCCATTCGTTTCACATCAAATACCACAGCGGCTGATTGGACTCTGGGGTAAACTAAAAGTTATTCTATTTCAAATTTTATACAGCCACTGCTTCAGGATTAAAATAGCCAAAAATTGAAAAAAGGTCGAAGATTTTGCGGTTTTTTGGGTATTTTAGGTACTTTCCGCACTTGGCCGAGGTAGAAGACTTAGATTCATCATTAGGACCCAACTATAAAAAACGTATCGATACCTTAATTGCAAAACCACGTATCACCCATTGATAACAATAGTTGATACGTGGTTTTGTAACTAAGGTATCGATATATAAAAAGAACATAGTTAATGAAATCTTCAAAGTTAATCACGTGATTAACCAATCAGACGTAGTGAAATTTTAAT
>VTPC01004757.1:145772-158359 GCA_011009095.1 Ignelater luminosus
CTGAAAACAGAATGTAAAAAACTATAAGGTCGAGATTCGCTTGCTTTAAAATAGAAAGTATTAAAACCATAAGGGTCAAAATCGCTTGCTCTCAAATAGAATATAACGCTAACTCGTAGAATTGATATCGAATGAGTTACACGGCATTAATAAATTCTTTTATTAAATGTTCTTTGTAAATACGAGACAGTAAACAATTTCCTCATTAATTTATTGAACATGAAATTAGAATTATTGCAATACTAGGTATGCTAAGCCATGACATTTTAGAAACGCAGACAGTTTGTGAATTTATCAGTTTTTGCAAAGTTATAGGTAAAAATAATATCAAATTTCCAAGTCTGCAAAGACGTGCATTTGCTGTTTTTTATACAGACTGAGGTATTCTGAGAATCTTAGCATTGCATAGACATATTTAGGATAGATATGGAAAACGCGATAGTAATTAAAAAAAATTTTATTCAAGTATCATAACTTAGAATAATTGGGTCCGACTCACTCCTTGAATTGAGAATAAAATGCTTACAAATCCGGGTTTTATTTGTAAAATGTTGTTCCAGGTTATGTTTAATAACACTTTTTTTACAACATTTGATCTTAAAGTAAAATGAAATACACAAACGGCATTTTGCATAAAACATAATATGTTAATGATATTTACTACATCTGGGTTTAAGAATAGAATAGAAAATAGGTGAAAGCAATTTACATTCGTAATAATTTTACCTACCTAAACGTGACAGAAGTACGGACTTCCGTCTACCAAAAAATAAACACTAATAAGCATAAATTAATTATTCAATTGTGTTATGACGAATTAGTTAACATACTTTTCCCTTAAATAACAACAATATGTCGTTTTTTCTCTTTAGTCCAACAAAGCTATGTGCATAATTTGACAAAAACCACTATTTACGACTTACGTGTAGGTTTTAATAGCGATTATATGACACCATAAATGCAAAGTGTCAATTATAATTTTGATTTTGATAATTTATTATCCCACATAAAATCTTGAAAGCCTACATATTTAATAATATAGCATCTGTTTGAACAATACTGAAAGTAATTTAATTAATCGGATTAAATATTAACAATAAATTTCCATAATTGAAACACTTAAGAGAATTTAAAACGAGGAAATTTTGAGAAATATTTGTTTGTACAAAAACATCATAACTGTGAATGACATACTAAAATAACTTTCAGCTACAATATAGTAGTATATTTATTTACGCCCTAAACCGCATTTATAATTCACAGAACTAGAATTCCAATTCGATTATAATATATTCTCACCAAAACTTTGAGAAATGTTGCGAAGTGGAGTTCCTTATGAATATGCAAAGGGAGTTATACAAGAATCATCAAGCTGTTTGTAGACCGAACCACTTAAAATTCTACTCTTTATTAAAACTTTGTAATTAAAGGAAAATTAAGTAAAAAAATACAAGTTTCCATTCCAAAGATAAAAAAAGGTAATTCTTACGGAATAATTTATGGCGCATATATAGGTGATCCGAGATGGGTTCTTCCTTTTTAAAATTCAAACAGAATTCTCTACGTTGCTAATGAGTAATGATGCTCTCAAGTATAAATCTAACTTGAAAAATTTTTAATTTGTTCTAATTTATATTTAAATAAGTTAAAAGAAACTTGTTTGCTAATACTGTTTTTTCTGCAAAAAGTTTTCAGGTTACATAAACTCAATTTATATCAGTCCGGAAATAATAAAATGAACTGTCGTTGAATGCGGGACGCGTATACGATCTAAATGTAGCTCTGCATTATAAGTATACATAAAATATATAGTAAAATAAAAAAATGATAAAATACATTGGAGAAATATTTCTATTGTCATTATCTAAAGTTATGTAATATATCATTCGTTTTAAAACTTCAGTTACTACGAATATTCGTTTCATTTGCAAAATTTTTAATTGAATATTATCAAATATGCAAAATCTGACAATGAGGTAGCGTTAATGATCTTGCTGTGCAAACAATTTTAAGAGCTTTAGGAAACGAGTGCTTTGTTTCCTTAACCGCTTCAATTAACGTTAAACAGCATAAAAGTACCACTTTAAATAATTTAGATCATGCTTTATTCCTACCCGATAGAAAATACGGAAAAGAAACGTGCTTCTCATAAGCAATACACTTTTAATAAATTTGCATCTTTTATAAAATACATAAATTCTGATAGGAATAATGCATTGATAAAAATTTGTTGTATTTATTTTTATCTAATTTCGTAATGAAAAGAGAAATCTTTCATAACTTTTTGACATTATGAAATGTTAATTTCTTTAACATTGTAATGCAAATATGCTTAAAATGTATTGAAACTAAAATATTGCTAATATGAAGTCAAAATGAATTAAAAAGAAAATAGCAATAAAACCAAATTTGTACATAATACTTAGATTATTATTATGAAATCCTATTGTGTGACTCATGTATTGTGTTAATATTATGTCTTATCAAAAAATATGCTTTTCATAACAAATTATGCAAATAACTATTATACACTTCTACAGTAGTATAGATCATGATCAGTGCAAAACGCAATTTATCAACAGAAGTATAATATTCAAAAACAAAATGCAGTGCATTCACTACTTTGTAGACACCACATAAAATTAATAAGTACATCGACCTTAGATTAAGGAGCCTGGTTTATCTTAAATATTAAATCAGCTAAAAGTATTAAAATGAAAATCTATAAAGAACAGCAATATAATTCATAAATCTCTTTAGCATATTATTTTTGCATTGTTCGTTGAGTTGGTTTCAATTTCTTGATTGCTAATTCTATGTTAGAAAGATAAAAGTAGATACTGATTGTGGTGTAGATAAAGTAATAGTTCGGGTAATAGAAACTAGTATATTTTTAAATTCTTTTTAAATTGCCATCGTAGTGATACGATGTGATTATTGCACTGCAATCCAAAAATCTTGTACAAATAGAATGTCGAAAAAGCAGAACAAAAACAGTCCCACTGCGAAGAGGTGTTATGCAAGAAGCCACGCCGTGACCATTATCAGAAAATACGGTAACAGAAAAGTAGGGCTACCAATACAGTGATAGAGGGTACTGATAAATCAGTGCATTATTATTTGAGACGGCAAAGCTACTCTTTTAAAAAAATAGAATTGGAATTAAACGAAACTAAATACAAGATTATTAATATAAAGAAAGGTAGGTTGTCTGAATCAGATACTAAATTACCATTCAAAGTTATAAATGAAAATGACGTAGTAAGATATCTACGTTTACTTCAATCTTAAATAAAAGAGAAACAGTTGCAAAACTAAATAACTAAATCCTCTTTTTAAAGATATTCAGAAGTTTCAAATTTTAAATTCTCCGACATGGCCTGCTCGTGTGTACTTATTACAATCGCAACCTTTTAAAAAAATCCCTCAATATTTTTTAATAACATTAATAAAATAATTATTAAAGAAATACTTCAAGGCGTCATGAGAAACTTATATCTTAAGGTTCAATTCATGCAAAAACCTATATTTCGTAAATAACTGATATCTATCTGTTGCAAGAGACTTTGGTCAGAAGAGTATCAATTGTTTAACAAAATCAAGTATGGGTACATAGATATTGCCAAACATAACACGCAAAAATTAACACTATCAGAAAAATCTTACGAAAAGAAATTGGTGTTGAATTATTTGGGAAGTATACTCCAGCCAACGCCTGGTTTAAGATAACGGAAGGTTTACGCTTTACTGGTGTAAAGATGACCTCAGACGTTTTTAGTGTGCGGGTTGTATGCGGAAGATCCCAAGACAGTATGCAGTACCATGCTGAGCACTGTAGTGAGAAATAAATCTTGGGATTTTGCAAGTGCAGTGAACTATTGCGAAGTGTCCGTCAGGATAATGACTGCTAAATTTCAAAGTATATTAGGAAGTTATCATGGCTACTGATAGAACAAACGATGTAGGCTATATAATCGATCCGATTAACCGGTTTGAAAAATCTAAATATCAGTGTAAAGATGTAAATGCAGAAAAGAAAGTATAAATGAGCCAACGATACCATACTTATAAATATAAGTTAGACAGGATCGAGGTAATTTTCTGTTAGGGGTTGTTATTTAGTAATCTCTCTCACGACGTCATGATTTACCATAATTTCTGATTATAACCCCAGTTCCAAAACTAATTACTAATTTTTCCCTTCGTTGCCACAAAGTATTGATGGGTTAAATAATTATGCCTATCGATATTGTTATAAATTAAAAAATAAAGTTTCAAAATGCTTTTAACAATTACGTGTTTCAGACAAAAGATACCGTAATCTTGAAACTTAGGTTTTCACTTCACAAAGATATGACGACATAAAGAAAAGTTAATAAATAATTAGATCTCTTTCTTATTTTTAAAGTTATCTTGATTTTTGTTATTCAACGTAAATGGAGTTCGAAAGTAGGAATGTTTCTCAATAAATTAATACATGTATGTACAATGTATTAATTAACAATATCATCACACCAATAAGACATAAGTGGCTTAAATATGATGGGGGAAATCAGAATTTAGATTAACGACTCTTCTACTTAAAGACCCCATATTGGATAAGTCGACTCGAACTTCAAACATATACTACTCAAGATTTTATAAACATTCAACGTGCAAAACTTGATGTCAAACTTGATGTTTGAGTCTACTTGACCTTTTCCTAAATATATCCTGTATTTATGTAGATGAATCTGTGTAGACACTGTAGGATATTAGTCCAAATTTTTCATTGTATTTGTAATTCGATAAAAGTTTTCGCTAAAGGAATAACACACAGAACCAATCTGATACTCTTATTTTTTTTGTTCAGTGCATTAGCAATTCATCGTGCCGATTTTAAGCCCACTTACAAAAGAAGTGGGGGAAGAAACGATTACTAAAAGATCTTAAAGAAGTATAGTAAGGCCGACGCCGCCAAGTACAATGTTATCAGTAACAACTATCCACTAAAAATCCTTTAACTTATAACCACCTGAAGCATTTTGAGACCGAAAAAGAAGAAATGTCGAAGATACAGAATCTCTATGTAAAAACAAGAGGAGCAGGAGGATTCTAATCGTAACTTTACATAAAAGACCCCAAAAGCAAAACAAAAAGAAAATGAAAAGACATACACAAATAACGTTCTACACGTTATTTGTAAATTAAATAAAGCTACAAAAAGACCAATTAACAATTGATGACCTGCAGACTATAATGGAATATACAAACAGTATGAATATATGGCGAAGAAATAAAAAAGACAGAGAAGGTTATCATACTGACAACTATGAACTACTTGGAAATCTGGGAAAATGGTAGTCTAATAACAATCGATCCAATTAAATCGTCCAAATGGAAAATATTACAAAAGATGAAAAAGAATAAAACCAAAAGAGTCAACTACCGATCGTTTTACTTATACTCAGAGGCACATATAAGGAATTTATAGTTAAGGAATAATATAGAGTTACAACATTACTTCAGGCCGAAAAGATTTAATATCGATAGCTTGCCCAATGAAAACCAAACTATCAATTTGTTAAGGAGAGCTATACTAGAGAATAAAGTAACACAAGCATGATAACAAGACTGCAAAGAAATTGTATGGGCTGCTTTGGGACGAAGTGAAAATAAGAAAAATACATCCATAAGTTGAAAAGCAACTTTCAACCATTACGGTTACAATTAATTCTTAATTTGTATTTTTTTCTGTTTAACAAGATGATACTGAATACAGTAGATGACTGACTATGTTATCTGGTAATTGTTTCTTATTAAGTTTCTACCGCGTTACTTAGTCATTAGGAATAGCCTAGCATGATATTTATTTAAGCTAATCCAATGGTAGCGTCGCTCTTTTGTTCGTGTAGTTGGCGAATACCAATGTTGCTTTCCAAATCAAAAAGTGCCTGATAGAAAGGTTGGTGCTTAAAATTGAAGAACTAGATATCTCAATAATGAATGGAAATAGGAGTTAAACATGCGACTTTATGTTTTTTAGTTTGGCCACCAAAAGTTATCCTGTTTTTCCGACACATCCCTATTAATAATATCAGCGGTCGCAAACCAGATTCTAATTTTCAGCAACCTTTTCAGTTAATTCTGACCAAAAAGATGCAAACACACAGAGGTGGAAGTTGAGGATGGGAACATGTTTACATTATTGGGTGTTGACGACCCATAGAAAATACTGAATATGTGATAAAAAAGCTTATAGAAGAATACAAAATGTGAGGCCTCGTATATACTAAAGGGAACAGAGAAAAGAATAATTAAACATGCAATTATTATCTATTGAAACAGTAGATAGATATTGCTAATTCGCTAATTACAAAAAAGGTTATACTTGTGCAGCTGGTTTCTCACTACATCTCAGGCTACTTACTTATTGCAGTTGTCATCAAATTTGTAAAGACGCACTGCGTTCAAAAATCAAAAAATTGAGTTTCGAAATTTAATATTTTGTTTTGTGGAATTAAAAATAGAACGTCTCTCTAATCTAACAACATTAGCATTTAAAAGAATAAGTAAAGAATTAAGATTATTAATCAAGTTCAAATTCGAATGAAATAATACAAGTTAATGCAGGTAAATTACTATTACAATATTTACTTGGTGAATGTTGATTGCAATTGTAAATCACTTCCTCTAGTTCCTGTATGAAAGCCAGTGTAAAATGTTAAATTTTAATAGTAATGTCGATTTTTTAAATCAAAGCTAGTTCTTTTATGTGCTTGATTCTTATATAGATTTTATTTGCTCCTAACTGCGCTTTCAAAAGATTTTCCATTCTTTAAATACAAAAGCTCCACTATTTGCTTGAGTTTTACTTACAAGTTTATTAAAAGAAACTAAATAATCAAACATTACAATATTTTGTATATCACCATCAGCGATTTGGATTCAATTACACTAAAAAACCTTAAAATGAAAGCAAGCATCTTAGTATTCATAGGTAGCATTTGAATTATACGTTGTTGATAGACGTCTAGTATTCTTTATAATATACCAATTTAAATAATATTTTGTAAACAAAATCTAATTATAAATATAATTATTTAAAATATTTTAAATGTGCATATTAACCTATAATTACCAAACTAAATAGCATTGCATTTTAATATTTTCTGATAATCTTCTTAATTAATGCTTAATATGTAATTACTGATTACTTGAATGGAGAGTGCTAGTTTTTAAAGTAAAAATAAATACTACGTACTACAATTAAACTAAGTACTACAAAAATTAGTAATTAAAATTAGATTAATGCAGGAAAATCCAAGAAAGCGCTAGGTGTAAATTATTATTTGGTCAAGAATAAAAGGATAAGTGCAGTTTTATTGCTTAGATCCGATAAGCAATAGCGATTTTTTTGGAGTTTGGTAATACACACCAACAGGAAGAAGACGCGATGCTCTATCCTAGCATATAGTATGTAGTTAGTGTCTTTAATTTGCATAATTTGTCAGATTAAATCAAGGAGAATACAACTAAGCTCACCAGATTATCTTGTCTGGAAATACAAAGAAAGTGGAAACAATGTAGTCGAAAGTCTGGTACATTTCTTGCGAAACAAAAAGCTTGGTTGATGGAAACCGTTGCATTGCCAGATAATGTTCTCACTTATTTTATCAGAAAACTTTGATACACCTGAACCAACTGAGAATCAACATGCAAGACCGTAAGTTCTTTTTGAGGACGCACTAGTTTCCGCCGAAAAGCGAACAGTTGCGTAACTCATAGATGCAGGATCAGTGGGCAAGTTAGCATTTGCTGCTCAACTTATCACTGATCACAAAACGTATACTAAAAAATACAATGGCCTAACGCCTAACAAAAAATTTTATAAATACGGTTTATCTACATTGCACTACTGGATTCGAGCGTTTGTATGCTTACTATACATAGCCATAGGTTTGATTTATAAATATGGCAAGTGAGAGGAGAGACCGTAAAAAATATTCTCGCTGAAACTAAAAGCAGAACACAACTTGCATTTAAAGAGAAAATGGGCCTGTTAATTGATATACCGAAATCTACGAGAAATGAAAACATCCTTCGTAGGTTTCTTGAAAATCCAGAACTTAAAAGGGCGATCAGGGGTATAGATGCTTTGTTAATTATTTGTTTGGGTATCATTTTGAAGACTACCTCAAGTAGAAAATAAATTAGTATATCTTTGGCACAAGTTGTTAGTTCATGGACCTGACATCATCTCGTTTTTTATTATGTTGATAGAACGATTACCGGAGGAAGCATTAGATGGTAGGCATAAAGATATCAAGTACTTAAGAGAACATACGCGAAAGACCTCTCGCCTAAACACCAATAAGGATTTGAAGAAAATGACTGTTCTTTCATCAGATCCTTACTTATCAACATTAAGACAACACTGGATGCTAGATTACTTAATTTAAAAAAATCCAAACTTTATTTTGTGTGAGGTCCAAGCGAAACAGATGAAAAGACTACCGATAGCGATTAATTTAATATAAATTGGTCTATACATTGTATTTTTCAAAAATCTTTTCCAGAAAAAAATTCTTAATTTTGAACATTCAAAAATCAAATGGTTAACTGTTTGTTCCCTATCACCAAAAGTACATGCAGGGTCTCCATTAATTTTAAAACGATAATAGTAACTCAGTAATTTTTCATGTTGTGTTAACATTGTTATGATTTCGGATGCGAAACTCAATTTAGCTTTTTGTCTGTACATAACCGTCGGAGAAAACGTTTTTGTGATAAAACCTTTAGTACTATTTGATCAATCTTCTTGCCATTTTATATTACTAATTTTCTACTGTACGTTATTTCATCTTCACTGCTTTGAGCTTCCTTTGCTAATCGATCGGCTAATTCTATTTCAACAAGTGCTTTCACCTAAGTAAAAGAGATCCTCCAATTATTTTTTCCCGTATACGTTATTTTGCTTTAAATGTTCATTATTAAATTACTGTGTACATTTCTGTTTCTTAATAAATCTAAAGTTATTTTGCTATCTGTGTACAACCTAATCAATTTATTTTCGTCCAAAACGTTCTGCATAGTCTCAAGTTTTCAAAAGCTTTTAAAATTGCTAATTGATCGGCTTGATTATTTCAACATCTTTTATTCAATTTAGACTTTAATTAATATATTAATTGGAAATTTTCAAATATTGCTATTCCAGAACCAACTAGATTCCCGTCTTTGCTCCCAATTTCATTTCATCATTTTCTTTAATAGTAGGTATTTCTGTTGGATGTGGCCAATCAGTATATTTTACTATGGCATCATAAAATCTAGAATTTCTTCTAGTTAATTAAATATTCAACAGGGGATTTGGATATTTCAATAGCCTGGTCCACAACAAGATCCATGAGGATAACCTTTTGAAACTATTCTCTTCACTTTTATAATAGTTAACAAGGGATGACCGCTCCTTTCAGGTATCGAATGTTAGTAACTAACTTTTAAATCCTAGGTAATATTTACCTATTAACAGATAGACAAACTTTTCCTGCAAGCTAAACATTTTGCTAAAATTTCAATTTCAATTTCCCTGACTTAATTTCCCAACTAGAAATCAGAAGGAATGGTAAGTAGTTTTTCTATAGATTATTTTACAGTATTACAAAAACTGAAGGATAATGTTGGTAAAACAAACAAAAATATGTATACTCAGTGAATGTAAATTTAAACTACTGATTGATTATGATTTTTCGTGTTGAATAAATCTTAGATAACATTTCAAGTATAATTAAAGAGACACCATGATAATGCCAAGCATTGAATTTTTCGACACTTTTTTCGTTATGCTTTGTTGTTTACTTTCCGGTTATTGATTAACTGTCTTAACACTGCAGCTTACCCTTTAGAACTTTTTAGTTTTTGGAAAATTTCTATGTTTCAGACATAATTTCTGTCAGAATTATAATTACTCACTTTAATATACTTATTTTATTGAGTTAATCTCAACTGAAACAGAAAGTTCCTTTTCATACTAACACTCTCATTAACAAAAAATTGTAATACTATCACTGTTACTGTTTTTGGATAGTCAACCTTGAAGGTAGTATGTATAAAAGTACTTAAACGCACGTGTGAGAAAGTAATAATGTGATACAAAACTGTCTCCAGCTAACAATTAATATTCGTCATAATTACATTCCGTAGGGTTATAAATAGAACTCGAATAACGATAACATGTTGCACATCATTACTCACTTTCATTTTAGTTTCAATGCATTTATTTACAATTAATAAACTGTATTATTTATAAGAGTGTTCTGTACAAGTAGAAAAAATAATTAAAAAGTTTCTAATTTTGCTTTTCGAGTCATTCGCAATGTTGTGAGGGCAATATTAGTTTAAAGAAAACCAGACGTTCAACCAGACATGTAATTAACTAATTAACTAGTATAGATAATTTCAAAGATATGTTGTAAATTTAGACAACAAAACTGTTTGTTCTTTACAAACTGCAAAAAGTCGATTAAAATGCTAATAAACAAATAGTATGTATCTAATATAAAAACGACTTTGAACCGTTATACTTAGTAAAAAAAACCATGAATATTAAACAATAGTATATGAAAGAGAATTTTTGTATAAAATAGGTTTTGTAATTAACAAGAAAGGAGCAAAATCACTTTTTTCACTAGTTACGTATTTACAATACAATGTACGCTTGAAGTAATATAAATGAGTCTATTTAGTTAAACTGTTCATTTTAAATTAGTTTGGTTTTTAACTTTTTATCAAAGGGAAAAATTAAAAAAGAACTTACTTTATAGTTCAATACAAAAAAGCTTTTGAAATTCATTTGACCTGCTATGACTTCAAAAGTTTAAAAAGAAAATCCCAAATCAAGAATTAATTAAGGAAAGTACAAAAAGGTGCGTAGGTTGTTTCAGTCTTTATCTTCAGAGAACAATAAATTCCCAAAAATTGCAAAACGTATAAACAGGCACTAATAAAATATAAATAGTACTAATATTTTAACATTGAAAAAAGATTTACAATAAACTGGCACAGATTTTAGCCCATACAACACCTGTGTCTACCAAAAAAGTGTATACATTTGTGTTTTATTGTGTAATGAAAAAAGAAACTACAAAAGTAATGTTCATTATTATTCATACATTAGGCACATAAGATTAATGTGTAGAGCTGTATAAAAATATCCAGAGAGTAATAAATTGTACTTGTAATTTAATGCAACGAGTTTTGAACTCGTTAGAAGTTTTCACACGATGAATACGTTTTTCTCTAAACTTTTATAGTTAGGCAGTATATTTAAATATAAAACAATGACAAAGCTGGTAAAGAAGAAAAATTAAAGCACAATTCCGACTTTTACCCATTACAGTTTAGTTACATCTAGGTATCTAATCAAAGGGGCATCGCATGGGAATTTGTTTAATGAGGTTGACTTATTTTTGGAGTATGTATAACATACACCATTTAAAAATTAGAGATCTCAAATTTAAATAAACACAGAAAAAATAAAATTTTAGCGGCGATAAAACCAGACAATTTAAAATAAAGCTACAGTAAATACAGAAGGTATTATGGAAGTTATTCCAAGCGTAAAGTTTTCCTCAGATTTCTGTGGGGTTTTCTGTGTTAATATTTTTTAAAAACTAACACTACTATGAGCCTTCATTTACGGTTTAAAAGTAGACAAATGCGGAAACCGGAATTGATTTATATAAGCTCCTTATCGGGCCGTCGACATCTGTAGTGCTCGCAGGCGAAGCAAGAATATTTGCTGCTTGCTGTCTTCGTATAGGTATCTATTACGTTCACTTGCTCAAAATAACTTTATAATTTATGGAGTTTGAATGACAACTTTATATTTTAATACTGGATAGGCTAGACTGAAAATTATTCATTCTTTTAAATATTAAAACAAATCCACGACTGTTTCCAATTAAATTAGCAATCGGATTATTTTTACTTCTTAGCAAATTCATTAATCGTTAGCGGTTATAAATGACCTTAATCTAAAGCTACAGGACTAAAGGTGTATATGATTGTATGACTTCATTTATGACAATAAAGCATTTTCCTACGTTGCAAAGAAGTAATGAACACTCGAAAATTAATTTTGTTAAGTACAAATAAAACTAAAGTGGTTTTCTTTCTTTCCTCGCCTAGCACCTTTATTCTCCATCGCTCTGTTAATTAATCAAGGTGTACACATCGTTTGTTGACAGATTAGAGTTAATCCAATGAACTGGTGCGTCTGAGCGTGTTACAAATAGTAATGCCTTTTAATGAACTAAATAATTCCAATAAAGAAACACATGTTGAACTGTTTGTAAAATAACTATCGTTGTAAGATCAAAGATCCAACCTTGCAGACGAATTTGAGAAAGACAAGAACTTAACTACTTGACTATTTTTGTCTGATGCTGAAGAGAGTAAGATATGGATAAAATTAGGGATTCTATATTTTATAAGGTTAAATTTGGGTGTATTAGTCTTAGTTATAGACAGATATTATATTAAACATAGTGGTGTTGCAATAGTGATATGACTTAAGATAGACCTATGGATCTCTTGTGGCACTATGA
>VTPC01004757.1:171924-250997 GCA_011009095.1 Ignelater luminosus
TTTTTAAAATCTACAACAGCGATAAAATTTGTAATTTACATGACAGTCTTGGATCATCAAAGCATTAGGGGGCGATTTTATAATTTTATATATTTACTAATTAAAATAGGAATTACAACTGCACAGTTTAGTTTGTGGTGCACCACTGTAGATACATTGTAAGTACTAGATCTGTTTTTATAAGATTGATGTTAAACTTAATCAAGAATTTTCGAAACAGTTCTAAAGAGCAATGTTTCTCCAACTTTTCTGATGTCTGTTTTAATCTTTACATTACATATTTAAGTCAGATTATCTATTGGTTATTTCTGTTGCAAAGCCGGGTAAATTAGTAAGTCGTAGAAAAATATGTGCATTTGGCAACACTACTTACTTGTTCCACCTTTCTGTAGCTTAGTGCAGAATACACAAGAATAGAGAAAGGTATAGGAAGCAACAGATGATTGCATACTGAAACACAAACGCTGCATTTAGGAAGTCACTATTTATTGTTTCTTATTAATGTTGTGATGGAGACTGGATTGAATGTCTTACGAGTAGATGATTTGTGACTTAGTGGCAGTTATCGCTACGATTGCTTGTTGATGATACAACGGCAAGTAGTTAGATTGTAAGGTGGCGGTGCTAACGTTGAAGGAGTTTCTACATAAATATTTTATAAGAAAATATCAAATAGGGACACCTGGTCATGTGGTGTTGGCGTTGTGCCTCCAAGGTTGTGGGGGAAGCAGAGTGCAAATGGTAGTGTAAAACGGTGATTGTGGCAAGCTAGGGACTTTGGTAGCTATCAAACTTAGCCGGGATCCTCAAGGAGAGTTTGGTAAGCAAAATCACCAGGATAACACGAAAAACATACAGTAGGCAGCAATAGTTCAGAGTCGTTTCTCTGAGCGTGAGCGTATGAAGGATAAAGCTGTGAGGGAAGGGATGCTGCAGCCGGGTACCCAAACTGCAGCAGAAAAAACATTATTCAAATTTCTATAAAATTAATTTTTCAACATTAGCTCAATGTCAACCAATTCTATGGGTAAAGGATAAAGAAGTTTTATTCACATAAACTAATAAATCGGTTTCCCCCTAAGCTATATAAATTTCTTTGAATCACTTGTATAACAATATTTTTCTACTTAATCACAAGAGACGTAACGTAACTGTGATCCCGTGTGAACCCGTGATCGACTACCGATTTACCGTCTTCGACTCCGCACCGCCATATGCGATCGGAAGACTTCGACAGAAAGAGAGGGCCATCTGCAGGATCTTCCATCTGGAGCGCTTCCACCCTTAGGAGAAAGTCTGCGACAGAGCGGAAATTCCCCCTCTGGATGTGCGCCCCAAATTTATAAGGGGTCGAACAAAACAAAAAACACGTTCTCGACATCCTCAGGACCCTGGCTCCCCTCCCGCAGAAAAGCCTCAAAAAGGAAATAAAAACATCTGCCTTCTGTTATGATGAGATGTGCCAAAAATCTCACTCCGAGTTGATGGACATATTTTTTGACACTCGAGGTATATACAAATAACGCCTTCGTGAAACAACCGAGCGACATAGATAGCGTCTCAGCGCTAAGTTCGCATTCGGGAAGTCGGGGGCATCCGCGGACCGACTGTTCTCACTAGGGTTTTTCCGTGGTTTCCCCTGGTGGTAAAGGCGAATGCCGGAACAGTATCTTCTACGGATCCACCACCACTCACAAACACACCGGGATACAAACTACACACCACACCACTACATCACTATCACAACACAATCCTCTCCTTCTTCACCAAAACATCGGCGAAGAACCGCCGCCCCACCAGCACAATGGCACTGCTACTGGCACTGGCACTACTACACACTACATACACACACACAGCACACTACGACAAAATACTGGAGGAAATACAAACTGCATTCGACTTCTACGTCGCCCCCCCCCCCACAAATCTACTTCCACACTTTGACCAAAGAAGAGTAAAACTCTTAAAACGAATGTAACTATGACTTTGACTTGTACGAGTAGTATATGTACTCTTTGTATTAAAATTTGATTTTAGAGGTGGCAAATTCTTTTCTGACTCTAGATTCGAATCCCCGCCGGCTTAAGATAGCTGCAGACGTCATTCATCACACTGTATACAGTGTACTGCCGGCGGGCATTATTGACTGTCTGGACCCATAAGTACAATTTCTTATTAGCAATCTAAGATTTTATATTCGTCTTACTTCAATCATCTTATAATCAAATTTCTCTAAAATCTGTTCCTATTTAAACTAACTAGTTTGTAACTGATTTAAATTTGAACTTAAAAAAGACAATTCCAGATTGTACTTAAGTGTTTCCTACACTTTCGTTGTAAAATTCTACAATGGACCGTAGGGAAGACGGGAGGATTAAAGTGATACCTTTCACAAAGAAAAAGAGTATAAAGAACTTAAAAGAGAAGGTCAAGTACTCAAATAGTAAATTACGTTAGAAATCTGCTTGTCGACATATTTGTATTCAAAATGGCAGAGATTCGTTGGCAGCTGCGCTAGGTGATAGAAAAGAGCTGAGGAATTAACCTTGAAATACTTAATGGTTCCACACAGATGTCTCAGTAATCTGGTGACTCAATAATATGGAATAAACTATCATTGCCTTAAGACTAGTTAAGATTCATAGACTAGATGCTACTTAAGCAATGTACTGTAACAGCCGCACTAAAGGTTTTGCTAAGGCTAATAAACCTCAAAACTTGCAATAAAATTAGACAAGTATACATTGTCATAGAAGGTGTCTCTATACTGAAGCAAATTTCCAAGCCTAGCATTTTCTGTGTGCTTGTTACTATTATAAGACATTTACTGTTTAACAAATTTTTGCATTGAATATTAGATTCTGAGATTTAGGCTGGAGCAGAAAAACTTCTTTAAAAAAATAATATTGTGTCCCTTAAAAACAGATAATCTTGTAACCTTTCCACTTAGGAAATTGAATAACTCCCATTTTTCTCGTCTGATGCGTCATGTCTGAGTAAAATCACACTTCCTGGAATCTTTTTTTTTAGTTTAAAATTTACATAACTTCAATTCACTGGGTTTTCAGTATCTTGAAAAACTGGAATAAAAGGAATTCTCTGTAAATTATTTCCATAAAATGGCAGAGGTAAGAGAGGGTTAAATTTCAATATTGTGTATCTAGGCAAAGGTGCAGTTTAGGACATAGGTTTACAGAGGTGCTTGAGGTATTCTGATACGGGAATCTATTTAGAAGGGAAACGTCCCTTGAATCTTAGAAGATCGGAAAATATTTGCAAGTAGGCTCCGTTAAATTTATTAATTTCTCGATTGCTTTATGAAAGAGGAAGACAATAGAAACTATTTCAGAATGCAGTATAATCTACTTCTACGTACTGAAGATGGCAGTTTCCTTACACTTTAGTTTCAAACAAATAAAACACTGGAAATCTCATAAAATCTCACTCACAAGTTACGAAAGAATAAGGGAAAAATTATTATTATATTCTGATTTCGATACAGTTATATCGTGTTGCATACAATTATCAAAGCTATATAAATTAATTCAAACACTAAATTCCACATATAATTAGATAATTAGAATTAATCGATCAACCACGCAGATATGTTTAGGTATACACGGGTAAACCATGTTGAAATGGTCTGCGTGCTAGAGACGATAATGGTCGTTATGCTAAAGGCACGAATCTAGACAAAGAGGTAAATACATCACAATTCAACAATAAAGAAGGAATATTCTGCCAGTTTTATTCTGCTGCTACTAATTAAAAAAGGCAGATATCAAATTAAAGCGAAATATTTTTTAAATACAATACAATACCTAAAACTCCTAAAAACTTAATATTGCGTAATCGACTGTAGTAAACTAACTAAACCGTGCAAATCAATTACAAAGGCTAATTTATATTTTGATTTAGTGACCAAGCAAACTGTGGAAACTACTATTGGTATGACGTGTCAGAATTTCCCAAGAGAATTTATTTGAAATCAGTGAACTGCAGTAAACGAGATAGTCGAACGATACTGCACTTGTGAGATGTTTGTTATGTATGTTTATTGGTGTTTGGTGTAAAGGCATACATACATAACAGGAGTTTATTGTTCGTTTCGAAGAATAAAGTTCAATACACTTTTATTTACTTTATAACCTGTATTAATATAAAAAATTTCCTTCTTGCACGAGCACCTGCACTCTAACATTTTGTTTTATAACGTGGGTATAACTTTTTCTTTATTACATACCCTACAAGGATAAAACCGTGATAATATAATTAATTTATTAAACATTTGATATTTTATATGAAAATATAATATAGATGTAGGTCATAAATTTATAATTATAAACGATTACTTTCCATGGAAATCCAAAATATTTTCTTTGACCTTATGCATGCACTAGCAGAAGTTCAATCAACCTTCAATCCATTCTACAAAGTAGGAAAATAAATAAGTCTGTAAAACAGACATTTTTGTATGTCGAAAGTCAAATGTGTAACAATTAATTTGAAAAAACACACATTCGTTTACAGTTAGCTGTTGAAGAGAATTTAATCTGTACGTGAATCATTAGCGGAAAGCTCATTGCTGCAACCTATTTAAATTTTTAATTGCAGCAATCAATTACCTGGGTTAGGTCATTTTTCCGGTGAGGTTGTGCAAATAACATTATTTTATCTGAAAATTTGATTTGGTCCATTTGCAGGCTAATAAATCGCGAAATGTTTGTTTCCGAAAAACTGTAATTTGCTAATTTCATCCTGTAAGCTTTAATTTTAATCTAACTCAAAGTACGATAAAAAGTCAAAGCTTTTCTATAAACATGTTGGTCATTAATTCTGAAACTTCCTCGTTGAGACACCCTGAATAGAAGTTGCAAATGAAATTAAATGCAGACTGCTGAAGATACACACAGAGACAGAAAAACTTAGACGTTCGCTGGAAATTACTTTCTCTTGCAACTGTCTATTTTTCGTTTAATACGATTACATTAAGGTCTAAAGAAGCAAAATGTCACGTTCAGTTAAGGTCTTGTCTGTGAAGCGTAACTGATTTAATTGATGTAATCAAGTTAAACAAAGTATGAGTAACACAACATTTTTAGTTGTAATTGTAGTTTCCTTTAAACAATAATATATACATCTTAAGAAAAAACATCGGAAGGTGGATTTTGAAAGATGTTGACATTTATGATTTTGGAATTTTGATTACATTGTCTTATGCAATTTAGACCGCCAAAAGTTAAGATTTTACCTTGTAACTTCCTATAAATAATTTGGGTTCAAGGAAATTATTTGGTGTAACATGTTTTAAAACAGATTTCAATATAACAACTCTATTATGCTACAAGTAGCTTAGAAATACCTACAGAGTAATATACAGGGTACTTCAAATTCGCGTGTACGTATAAATATAGAGATCTTGGAAACAATTTAAAAAACTTTTGATAAACAGGTGCAAATTGGTTGGCCGACGACCATTGATTTGATCTTTTTACTCTACCTTGAATGAATGTAACAAAAAACTCACAATAGGAATAAGATGTGCGGGTTACCAGCAGTGTGTAAAACCAGTTTTCTAAATTTTCAAATTTGTTTTCGTAATTTTTATGCTTTCAGAGTTCATCATTAAAATGCAGGTTTCACAAACGTCTTCGCTTACAAATCCGAGCTTTATTTATAAAAGCTGTATTTTCTTATTAAGTATTAACAAGAATAGATTATAACAGTGTTCCACCATGTTATTACTAAATCGCATTATTCAAATCTACAACAATTAACAAAACAATTTACAATTTTTTTATGCTAATTAACTGAAATAGCCCACCGAAAGAATGCAAAAAGTTATACAATAAAAAATGTTACTTCAGAAATACAAGTACGATTGTAGATGTAAATTAAAGTTAAGATTACAGCAACTGCATATTTGCATTTTAAGTGCAGCTTTACTCATTTACCGTTGTTACACTAACGAGTTTTTTCACGGAACAAGATGCAAAACAAAAATTTAAAAAAGAGAAAGAAAAATATTAATGTGACGTTTCAACTAAACTAAGTTGCTGAACATTAAGGTTAACTTCTTGGACCGTTTGGATTTATCTTTTTGTTGAGAAGGGTTAACTTATGACATTTAACAATTTAAATATACGTCACATTAATAATAAAAAACCTTCAGCTCTTTTTCTTGCAGAAATAAATTACAGCAAGATGGATATCCTTTAGAAACTTTTCTTGCCTTAAATATCTTTTTATTAACAGTGTCATTTAAAGTTTTTTTTCTTCGTTTATGAGTCGTATAAATCTTTGTCAGCTGTATGTTACTGTGTCTGACATCTATGCTGGATACTTCAATGAGTTATGCAATTCTTTGATAATTTCAAATCTTTCCTGACATGTAGAAGTCTAATTAGTTACATTCCCTGCAAGTTTCAGTTTCTTTTAATAAGTATAGCTATCACTGATAACTGATGTTTTGTAATTAATGTGGCAGCAAAACTGTGATCACCTGCTTTTAGTTATAAAAGTGGAGTTTACCTTAACACCTTCTAATAAAGCCCTGTCTATGCTCATTCTGTTAATAATCTTTCATCTTTGGTTCCTTTTGAATTATTTTTGCTATTTTATCTATTAAATTAGAGATGAAAACTGTTTAATCCCAAATCATCAGTTTGGATTTCGAAAAGGACACGCAACGTTAGAGCAGGTACACAGAATTATCAACGTAACACACACGGCTTTTGAAAAAAGAGTTTTATTCTGCTGTGTCCTTAGACATTTCTCAACCATTTGCTAAAGTATGAGATGATGGCTTGCTCTATAAAATAAGAATACAGTTGCCAATAAACTATTACTGTATAATAAAATCGTGCCTGCAGAACAGATACTTTTAGGTGAATTATCAAGATGCAACAACACAATTAGTCAAGATTCAGTCGGGAGTTTCTCAAGGTAGTGTTTTGGGACCATTGCTTTACCTAATTCACACCTCCTATTTACCCACACATTCAATCACAACCATAGCTACGTTTGCAGACGACACTGCAGTGCTAGCCTCCTAGAAGTGGTTACAAAAATAGTGTATAAAGGCCAATGAAACAAAATCGGTGCATATCACCTTTACAATCAAAAAAGAAACATGCCTCGCAGTAAGACTAAATAACCAAGAAATGCACCAAGCTGATGAATGCAAGTACTTTGGAATGCACCTAGATCGCCGCCTAAACTGAAGAAAACATATTTTCACAAAACGCAAGCAACTAGACAAAAGCTAAGCAGCAAGTACTGGCTAATTGGAGGTAATTCTCAACTGTCTCTTGAAAACTAACTACTCCTATATAAGGCTATTTTAAAACCAATTTGGACCTACGGGACACAACACTGAGATACTGCCGCCAATTCAAACATAGAAATACTACAACGTTTTCAGTCCAAAGCTTTGCGGATAATCGTGGATGCCCCATGGTTCATTGCAAACGAAGTTATACAAAGTGATCGTGGAGTGCCAAGTGTTCAGGAAGAAATTAAAAAGTGCATCAAAATCGTAATAGACTCGAATATCATTCTAATGTGTTTGGCTCGTCAATTAATAAAACCAGTGCGTAGTGTGCGTAGACTAAGACGCAAAATATTTACAGATTAAGTAAATTAGTATAGTATAGTATGATTAAGTATAGAAATTTAAATGTTTCACTGGATACAGTCCTTTCAAGCCGTTTATGTGTCAAAACCAATACTAAATGTCCTTTACCATTAAGGGCAGATTGTATTGTAAATAAAAGAAAAATCTGTCTATTAAAATCATAGTAATTTCCGCCAGTGTGTCTAAACTAGAAAATGGAACCACACAGATGGTGATAGTACAACCTAATTTTTCCTAAATCTTTGCGATTTGCAAGGTAAACTAGTTGTAAGGTATATTAATTTTACATTGAAGCAAATTTGGAAAAAATGTTTGCAGACAAATGTCGGTTAATGGCATGTGGTTCTTGGGGTCAATAGATGAAAAACTCGACGGTTGGTTGATTCAAAGGTAGTCAAAATTCAATTTTCCAAAATAACAAAATAAAATGGCAACCATTAAAGGCTATGCATGACAAACAAAGTTCCATCTCAATGAGACGTTTCGTTCCGGAGATATGCCGGAAAAAGACACACAGTGTGTTAATTTTAAAACAATCCACCCTTAATATCACGTAAGCAAATGGATATATCAAAATAAGAAGAACCACGTTAATTTATTTATGGAGGGAAACTTTGAAATACATAATTATCTTACTAATAGAGGGCGCTGTGCTCGCTCTCGCACACATAATTTCAAAATATTAAACGCCACTCCATCACTTATGATACGTTGTTAGAAAGAGAATAAGAATAGCAATCTTTTGGTGAAAGCAAAATTGAAATCGGCTTACTAGATCAAAGATTACAGCACAAAATGCCTCGTTTTAGTGATGAGTTCAAGTCAAATAGATGCATTTTGATTGTTTTGATACTTATTTCGAATATGAAACAAATGAACGCAAACATTTTTGACTGAATAATTTTAATTAAACTATCAATAGAAAGTCAAAACAATAGAAAAGAAACAACAGAAGATGGGCAATCTTATAAAAGAAGTACGCAACCTATCGAATCACATTAGCAGATCAATTCACACTATGCGGTTCCAAATAGGTGTATTGGCAGTTATTCTTCACTCAAAACTATCACTAAGACAATAAATTGGTCACCACGATCCAAAGTTTTAATATGTACTGTAGATGAAAAACAAATGCAACTTTACATGTTCTGACATTGCATAAAATGAATTGAACTATGGTGAGTTCCTACGTTTAGGTATTGTATCCAAAAATTACTTACTCGTGTTGTTACTTCATTTCTGTTCTTAACTTTAATTGACAGTTCAATTCAAAATAATCAATTATAAATGCCTACCTTTATGTGTTTTGCATCTAAAAGAAGCACCAAAACAATTGAAATAGGTTTCTTTACTTAGTTAAAGCAACTGAAATTCTTAACTAAAATGAAACGTTTTGTGTTATAACCTTCAATTAAATAGACCGATTTGAATTTTGTTTTCAATAAGAGATTTCTGTTGTTATTCCCTTTCCAACGATATATCGCAAGATTTTGAGGTTATGTGGCGGGCAGGAGTGTTGTAGTATATGGACTAACTTCAAAGAGAATAATAATAGATATTGGCCTTGTAAATTTCGAGACCTAAAGGAAACCATTTTGCCCTCTTTCAATCGTTCTCCAATCCCATGACGTACAAAATTAAAACCTGTCGGAATAAAAAGCCGCTAGCAAATATGTTTAATTCCCACTACGTCAGATTTGAGAGGAAGGCTGATATGGGTCTCCTAACTTGTAGTGTGAGGCATAAATTATATAGTATGGATAGATAACGTTCGGAAATAGAAACAAAATTAAATCAAGAAAGTATTACACAAAACTGAGAATTTTATTTCAATGGTATCTTTCTTGATATTTTGCTTCATTTTAAGCATCACCTTTATCATTTCTTTATATTTCTCTTTCATCTTCATGAATTTATGTCAGTACACGAGCTTCCTCGGGTAACTCAAAATCTGCTTTTAACGGCGCCTTTCGTAGATAATTCCCCCATTAATGAAAGAAGGGAATAATATTATACGAATAATATTGTAACAGTTATGTTGGGAGAATTCGAAACCATTTTCTCTACATTGTACCGGTAAGTTTCCCGCTTCTCTTACATGAGGATTGTTAATCTGTGCTCCCAGGGTGTACCCGTATTGTTTTTGTAGTTTCTCTTTATGTGAAAAGTTTTGATACTTGAGAATACACCTTGACATGCGGGCTTATAATTTTTTTTGATACTCTTCTATATTTGACCATTTAGGGTTGACATATTCTTTTGATCAATTTTAGAATATAGCGAGCGAGACACAAGCTATAGTTTCCGATTCTTAAAATATAGTGGAGTAACTAATTTGTCTGGTCTGGTGGGAAAATTTGCTTAAGAGTGGTGGCTTGAAGAGGCGGGTTTAGCGAGGATGGCAGAAAAAAGTCAGGTTTTATCATCTCGTGCGAAGTGGAGTAAGAATAATTTTCTGCTTGTTTCCTTTTCGGAGGGTAATAGGGTTGATTTTGCCTCTAGCTTTTTGGTAGAGGCGTGATCTGGATCACCTACAAATTTAACAAAAGCTGGATTTGGACTTTCTGTGGCGACAGCTCCAAATTTTGGAGGAATTTTTTTTACCTACAGAAAACCTTCTCATGGTGCTGAACCATTTGGTGGCAAAGATTATCAGCGTGCTTCGTTTTGGAATTATCGGCGTCAACCACGTGTAAGCTTTTAACTATTAAATACACACGTATTGAGTAACTATTTCCTGACTACTGGAATTTTCTTCACATTAAATTTTATCAGATTTATTTAATTTGTTAAATCGCTTATTAAAATTCAAACATACTTAGAGTTAATAGAATTTATTACTTAATGTAATAATAATTTTTTTTTTTTTAGTATAAATTTCATGTTTTATTAAATCCTTTTACTTATATAATGTAAAAAGAAGTTTTCCGGACGTAGCGCAGCAGTGATAATTAAAATTTTTGTTTGGTTTTTCTAATGTTGTTTTCAGGTATTCTCTTCAGCTAGATCTGGTTGCAGCTAGCTATTATATTTTTTTTTGGTAAGTGGTTTATTATTGAGGTAATTTCAGTGTCGTTTCCTATCGTTCCAATTTTATTTTTTTTTTAATTCAAAGTTTTTAACTAATTATATTCAGAATGTTTTCTGTGCATTCTAAATATAATTTTTAGGATTTTTCTAATTAAACTTTTATGTTTTAGTAATTGTCAAAAATCTCGAAAGGTGTGAGTTTTGATAATAAACTCAACGATTTCATTCCTTTTAATGCAGTTTATAAATTTGTTTGTAGATGCTGATTTTTATGTTTGAATTTTACCTTTTTTTATAAATTTATCTTGATGAACTTTAGTGGTGGTTATTAAATTTAATGTTTAATTAACAAACATTTTCTTATGTTTATATGAAACATTATAGTACATGTTTTTTTGTTTTTCTTTTCTCAGAAAAACACACGAGATCCTAGTGTTTCTATAACTACAAACTGTAACGCAAGGTAACATTACAACATATGTTACAAAATATCAAAATTAAAAGTTAAAAGTCAGTTTTTTGTTCAAGTTTTACAAACTACACAACAAAACAACACTTTCGGAAACTTGCGCATTATTAAAAGTATCATAATTAACATTCACAGACAAAAGAAAAGATATGCAGTAAACAGTCGACTAATAGTAATAAAAGATGATGCATGTTCTAAGACTTGCTGATCAACAAAGTTTATAGTTGAGAGTATAATTTCCACGTTTTTTATCTGCAAAATACAATGACTTCTTTTACTTTTTCTCGATATTGATCTTTTTTACTTTTGTCTGGCCAGCACGCTTAGAAATACCTAAAAATCACACAGTGTGACTTCTAGAGACGAAACTTTAAAAGATAGAAAACTTGTTCCGCTCAATAGGCAGATCAGTTTCTAAGTAGAACGAAACGAAAGAATGTGATCTAGTGTGGATGAATAAATACGTTGATGTTCTCTAAATATAGCATATTTCTACTTTCGGTCCCTGAATGTTGCCTACAATGTCACAGAAAACTTTTTACCTGTTTTGACGAGAAATAGACCATTCTTCATGAAGATGGGTTAGGAATGAATTTGCAAATTGCATTAGAAATTATTCTAAGATGCTTTTTCAAAACAAAAAATTACAGATCACCCTTCGTAAATGGGTGAAGAGAAGAAGACCGAAACTGTTGAATAGCGACTCATGGATCCTTCACCAAGACAATGAGCTATCATTACCATCCACAATGCTGCTTATCAAGTAGTTTTTCAAGCGCCACAAGATCTTCTTTGGTAGAACATCCATGTATTCACTGGAGTTAGATCAAATCTCTAATAAGAGAGACAGACTTTGAGCTTATATGAACACGCTGTTGAAAAAGAATTGCAGCATTGCTTTCAAGATTGGAAGATTTGCGGGGAGCGGTTATGGAGATCGAGGAAGAGATTATACTGAAGAGGATAACATCTCTATCTTAGAGTATAATGTTTTCAATAAAAGATTTATTTTATCATCTTTATAAGTGTCAAGTCAAACAGGTTTTTATTCTAGACATATTCTTAGAGCTGTTTAACACTGCTAAATTTTATAAAAGAATTTTGACAAAAATTTCTTTGGAAATTTTTGGTACGTTGTTGTAGAGGGTTGTATGCAACTGTGCATTTTTGATGTGGGCGTGCGCAGTATCAATCTATTTACAGCTGTTTGCCATGACCTTTAATCAACCTTCAATGCGATTAGTAAACACAACCTCAAATAATACGGAAGCAAGCAGACGTGCAGACGATCAGCTGATGTCGGTTTGCGCATGGACGCGCTCACATTTACTGCCCATTTTCTGCAAGAAATTTGCCAATTTTTAGAACCTGTTCTATAAAAATTTTGTTGCAAAAATTTCTACAAAACTTTCTATGTAAAACTCCGTTTTGCAACGACCGAAGATTTTTAAAAAATTAATTTGTACACAAGTTTATAGAAAATTTAGCACAGTGTCAAACAGCTCTTAGACAAAATAATAACCTCACACAATTTTAAATTGACAATCAATAATTTTTGTTTAAATAATAGATGGTTTGTGTAGTATTTTTCTTTCAAATTTCCTTTTTTTTAATTTGTCATAGGCCTTCTTATTAAGTTATCAAAAATTGAGTGATATCCTGTTTATTTTAGAAACATCTGCTCAGAAATTGGCTGTTTTAAGTTAGTGACATACAAACATGGCAATCTCAATCAAAGATCGTTTGCAATAACCAAAGTGTTACTTTAGCAATAACTTCTGAACAATTTTTGCCTTCTAAATGCTAACCTGTTTTAAAAATTTACATTTCACAAACATTTACATATATAAGGCCTATAGCTTTGTAATTTCCTTTCATTCTTTCCGATCTTTTGCTTTCTTCTTCCAGCCTCGAATTTGTTTTTCTGCAAGGTCCTCTTCCACCATGTCCTTCCACCGCTTCCTTGGTCTTCCTCTTTTTCTATTACCCTCAGGGGTTTTCCATGCTACCAGCTTTACATCTTTTTCTTCCAACATCTTTTCTAAGTAACCTAGTTATTGAAGTCTTTTCATTTTTATGAAATTGCTTATGTTTGTGTCATTGTATAGGTCGTATAGTTCTTCGTTCGATTTTCTCTTCCATTCCAGCTCTGTTCGTCTTTCTTTGAAAATTCTTCTCAGTATTCTCCTCTCCCAAGTTTCCAATCTTTCAATTAATAAAAGACAAAAATTGATATTGTCTCTCCGCAAGCCAAGTTTAAAAAATTTGTGCAAGCATTGCCTATCATACCGCCAGACGATCGTTTCGTTCTTGTTTGGACTCATCAATAGAGGATAATGAAAGTCAATGCTTGCCCGCTTCATATTAGTTATATACATATCAAATACTTGGTACAACTCTTTCCGTCTGCATTGGTCTTTTTTTGTCGTTTTCTTCTCTCACCGTTAGTACCTTTTTGTTATCTCTGTTTCTTTCTTTATTCATTTTTTTCTTTAATCATTTCCCTTTTCGTTGCTTAGTCTGTTTCCTTGTTTTTGCTGTTTCCATTTACATCGAATGGTTTTTTTGAGTTTAGGGGTTTACTCACTTTCTTCAGTTTCCCCTCCTCTTTATCCCATTTCCATTTTTCTGTTCATATCCATAGTTTCTTAAAACCAGTTTCAGTTTTCTTTCCGTTTCCTCTTTTCTTCTTTGCCACCATTCTTATCTGTTGTTGTATTTCTCGGTCTTTTTTGGAAAGGTCATCCTGAATGAATAACTTTTCCCCTGCTTTCAATCTTAATTGTTCTTGTACTGCATTAACCTTAATTTTTCTATACAATTTGTTAATCTTATCAAACATTTTTTGTCGCCCAATGTCACAACGCTCAGAACTTCTACTTCTACATTTAGGTCTTTTTCCATGAAATTTTCCATAGTCTTCTTTAGGTCATTCTGATTATTTGTATCTGTCTTTAGACCTTGTAATAGCACATTGTTCCTTCCTTTTTCGGCTTGCAGACGTTTCAACCTATTCTCCATTTCATTCATTTCTTTTCATTTCTTTTATTTCCACTTGCAGACATTTTATTTCTTTCCCATATTTCCTCTGTTCATTTCTCATATTTTTTCGTTGGCTTTTCATCGGTGATCTTCCTAACTTTTTGCTTCTCTTAAAGACTTCCTCCTCATTCTCCTCCTCTATATCACTCATCCTCTTACTACTATTTTCGTTTTCTCTGTCGACTTTCCTGAGTTGAAATTGAGTGACATCCCGTTTATTGTAGAAACATTTGCACAGAAGTTGACTGTTTTAAGTTATGCAGATAGTTATCATAAAGTGGCAATCTCAATCAACGATCGTTTGCAATAGCTAACTGTTACGTCTGAACAAGTTTTGTTTTGTAACTGCCAACCTTTTAGAAATTTACATTTCAGAAACATTTATAAACATAAAATTCCTGTCACTAAATGTCGACAGTTCTTTACAACTTGGAACTGCTATCGGTGATTGAGTGCTAAAATATGAATTCCTAAGGAATATCATAATGCAACTTGGTGAACAAAGGGTTTAGTTCTACCAGCTAAATGAATAAGTTTATTTACCCAGTAAAATATGATAATCAACGGCAACTGTGGCAAATAACCGTTTTTTCAATTTTGATGAAAGAGAGAGACGTGCAATATCAAATTATGATTAGTCAAGTGTGGCTTACGTTAGCTAAGCAGGAGACCAAGTTTTAAAAAGGATTTTAACCACTGATCTAAGAAAATCTAATTACAAGTTGGTAATTCTTGTGCAAATGTACTGTTCCCTAATAAACTAGTACAGTCAATTAGAAGAATTGTGAATTGTTGTTTTTTCTTTTTAAAGAATACCTAGAGTTACTTTCCTGTGAATGCCATTAAAATAATTGGATAGACGTTTAAGTAACTTATTCAAAGACTTTTTCCTTACTGTCGGGGCAAGCTTGATTGATCGCGGAAATGATATAATGTCTGCCGGCAGTTGATACTGTGTACTTGATAAAAATTTACCTTATATTTGAAAATTGAATCAATCTTCTGCTTAGCTAGCAGGGGTCCAATTTACCTCTGTTTTGGGCTAAATTGTAGTAGGGTCAATAACTTGTTATGAAGGTATCTCTAGAATCTTTTTCACAGTTACCTGTCGAATTACACACATTATCATGCTTCGTATTTACAAAAGTATGAAGTTTCACAAAGTAGGTTGTGTCACTACAAAGTGAAGAGTATAATTATTCAAATTTGTATTCTCCTTATGGGTGCCTTCGGTTTATTAAAAAAATTGCACAGACTTGGTTGGTCCTATTAATTTGAAAACAGTTCAAGAAATTCCTACTTTTAACCTACGAAGCAGATTGATTAGTCCATATTTTGGCTAAACATGCTTCTAAAAGAGTTAACAGTTAACTTTACTACAGCCTACTTATACAAAATGAAACGAGATTTTTTTGACTTTTTATTTTTTGAAATAGATAGATGATTGCTGAAAATGGAAACGAAGAATTTCATTACTGTTGTTGATGTTTGTTTCGGGGCATTACGTTTACATTTTAGGTTAGATAGCTCATTTTTAACCTTTATACGAATTAGCAAAAAGTAACAATATTCTGTGTAAAAATTGTCTTGGGGATTATATTATGGGATTAAATAAAATTATCATTACTACTCTTAATCAAAAGGCACATACTTATCTCATTTATAAAGAACCGCACGGAAATGCGTTGCGAATAGACGGTATTAGTGGCTACGAAATGACGATCACCGGCATTAGGAACGTGCTTAGTGTTGCGTTTGTATAAAAGGACTTGTATGAAGAGAGGCCGCAAACATCAAACAAGTAATTTTGATGGAAGTATAATAAAGAGGTACATTTACAAAAGCTGTAGTAACCATGGCGAAGAGAAATGAGCATTTTCACCCCTTTTATTGTACCTGTATTTAGTATGGTTGACTTATAGAAAGAAAAGGAAAATAAGGGAAACGTTAAGGTATTCGCCTATCTTACAGCTTTGCAATGAATAGACAAAGAGAAAAAAGATTCTACTAACCACGCATACCTGATCTACAAAGGGGTTGCAACATCAAACAGTTAAGGGGTTATTGGATTATTTATTGGAGCTTTAAACAGTTGGGAATTTCTTCAGGTATTGTAGACAAACTCATTTTGTTAATGTTTAAAAGCAGCTGAGGTACTCTACACTCGTGAGATTTAGAAACCACGGAATTTCCATGCATCGATGTAACTTTTATCTCCATTAATGATCTTTAATAACATGCTAAATAGGTATCATTACGACAAAGAATATACGTATTTATAAATTACAATTGATATAATTACTTATTAATAGTAGTTTATCACAATAGTTAGAATTTTAATCTTCAGTAAAGATGTTTTATGATACTCTTGTTTACCAATAATTACATTATCCGTATTTACACTAGATAAACAATGCGGCTTTGAAAAAATAGTCTCGAAGGTTCTCATTGGTTGGTTATTCGATTTCCCTGCAGTTTATTTAGGCTACACCAATTTCCTGACATAAATATACAGAATTGTGATTAGAGTCGGAAACCATTAGACATCTCGATAAATATGACGAAGAGCTTCCTATTTGTCGTTCAAGAACAGTTCTCTGTAAGTTTGCTAATAAAGTCGGGATACTAAATATTGATTTATGCAGATCAAAAATAGGTACCTGAATTTCATATTACCTATGTAGCATACTATTTGTTGTTTGTGTTATTATTCTTTAATCCAAGCTTTTGTTGATTGTACCCTAATTTAATGGAAAATTCTTACAAAAAGATATTTCAGGAAACTTGCATTAGCAGAGGTTTTCAAATTTACACGAATTCTGCAATTAAATCTCTACATTTGTGCAGGATTGATGAATGATCTTATAAAGAAACTAAAATCTATTCTAGAATATGAGTAAATTAGAAGTTTAAATAACTAAAAGATTAATTACGCTCTAGCTTTGCTTCTGATAATGAAATGCCCGCTATTGTAATAAAACCACAAAAATCATAGTACGTAAGACTGCAAATGAACAGTGGTTAGTAATTTATAAAATTTCAATTAAAAAAGAGATTATTGAGAGATGGATCATAGAAATTCGAAGAAACTAGATACTCTTCATCTTTTATATATCTTTAAAGATGTATTTAGCTATGAAGCTCGAGAACTTTCATTTAATATTTCTTAATAAAGAAAAAACTAGAATGAGTAGAAACTGGAAATAGACCAATAAATATTGGAAATATGACTATCCGAAATATGTAGCGACAAAAATTATCAAAAATTTGCATTTTGATTGGAAATACGTTCATGAAAACTCATTAATAAAATCAGTAGCCACGGAAACATTAAAACCAATCAGTACAAAAATTCTTAAAATTGTGATAACAAATACTACGTCTTTTCGTTCTAATTCTTTATTAACTGCAAGCTCTTTAGAAATAACCCTATTTGACTCTAACTGGACTGTAAGATGTTACTGAAAGTAATTCTAACTAAATAAGGGTGTGGAGACAAAAAATCTGGACAAAAGTTCTACCGCTGTAATCGAGGTACCATTGAAAACAAAACTTTTTTAACCTTATAGGATTATTTGACACTTGTTAGTAATTGTTACTGATAATTCATGTCGAGCTAGTTGAAGTCTATGTAACAATGGAACACCTAAAAGAAAATGAACGACGAAATATCGTTGCCGAATTTTACAAAACTCATATTAATTTGAAAAAAGTCTTCACTGTAAACCATTTTATTCAAATGGGGATACCAAAATCAACAATCTATGCTATTTGTGCAAGGGTAGATAAGGACAATTCAGCACAAAGAAAACCAGGAAGTGGAAGACCAGCAAGAAAAATGCCCAAAAGGAAGAGACAAGCTCTTGTTTGTGCGGCTCATGGTAAGCTGGGTGTTTCATTACGGAAAATTGGTCGGAAATTTAAAATGGACAAGAAATATATTAGTAACATATTGAAACAAAATAACGTGAGACTTTCTACGCGAAAATCAGCTCCCAAATATTCAGAGAAACAAAAATTAGAACAAAGACGAAAACTAAGAATTCTCTCAGAATCTGTTTTTTCGCCATCCAATGGTTTGACAATAATCATGAATGACAAATCATATTTCAGTTTTGATAGCAGCGACACTGCCAATAACAAACATTTTTATTATAAAGAAGGTGAAAATGTGGATCGCAAAGTACATTTCAAGCGACACAAGAAATTTCAGTCAAAAGTGTTGGTCTGGTCGGCCATTTCGTCACGCGTACATCTTCTGCTTTTATTTGTCCATCTGGCAATTCCATTAATGGGAATATTTATGAAAAATATTGTGTAAGATCCCGACTTGCTCGTTTCATCAGAAATAAACACTCTGATGGAAATTTTATCTTTTGGCCGGATATGGCAACAGCCCATTATGCGGTCAATGTTATTGCTGCGTATGAAGATCTAAATATTAATTGTGTTCCAAAAGAAAAAATTGTTCCAAACGTTCCTCAGTTAAGACTCATTGAACGTTTCTGGCGAAATCTAAAGAGAGAAGTTTATTCTGGCGGATGGGAAGCTTCCAGTCATAAGGAATTAAAGCAACGTATACTGTTAAAAATTCGGCAATCAAAAACATCGACATTTGAAAATTTAATGCGCCGTGTTAAAACAAAAATTCGCCAAGCAAGCCGGTATGGTGCTGATTCCGTTCTTTAAAGTTAGCATATTGTTTGTATTATTTAAATATTTCATTTGGTATTTTTCAATAAAGATATGTTGTTTTAAAATCTGTCCAGATTTTTTGTCCCCACGCCCTTATGTTAATCTTGCTGATATCTGGAACTCCTTGCGGCTTGCTGCATACAGCTTCATTCTGATAACTGCTACAATGTACATCTGCTGAAAGTTTGCATAAATAATATGGTATTGTTGCTCTTGCTCATATAGGTTCTGTTGAATGATTTTGGTCAATAACAAATCTGTTCCTTTTAAGACTCCTTAGTAAGATTATGTTGCAACCATTTCCGGGTGTTTAATTAGTTCTTATTCTGTTCTAATCCTATTGTAGGTATCTAAAAGAGCTATACCTCTGTAATTTTAGCATTTCCAGTTTTCTATAAATTTCTTTAGCGAAGCTCTAAGTAGTACTTCTAGGTTCCAAGAATAAAGAATACCACTGAAACAGTATGTCTTAAAGTTGTTTATTAATTTTGATACATTTTCGATAAGTGCATTGTAAACAAATTCAAGATCTATTGAACTATTAGTGATTGAGATATAATCTTGTTGTTTAAAATGTTCTAAAAGTAACGTAACGTAAATTTTACAATCTTGAAAAGGGCCATATCTGACCACGAAACGTACGTCAGAAAAGTATCTTCTATACAGGGTGTTTGGTTCACCGCCGTATATCCGAAAAAGAGTGGTAGAAGACATGATTTGGAACTTATCTAACCTAATATACTATTATACAAAGTGTCACGGTTTTCGAGATATTGTCATTTTTCATAATTTCACCCAATTAAACGTTTTTCCCCATTTAAATGTGAACACCGCACTATTGGAAACTTTTAATTTGAAGGTAATGATAATTTTATAATCTTTCATAGCTACTCTATAAATTTTAGACATTTCCATCCACTTCTACAAGTGATTAAACAAATTAGACCCGGAGAAAGTAAAAAAATTAAGATTCTAAAATTTAACATTTACTTTATAAGGTTATACAAGAGAAAAATTCAATGGGTAATTATGTTCAAAGATTTTTAAAAACATCCTTGTTCTTTGCCCTTTAAAATAACATATCACACTTTTAACCACCTGCAGATTCTTAAGACTAACAGGCGACTTGAATACAAAGGAACCGTTTGGCCACACAAAAGCAAACACTTGATAACACGTTATTGGTTGTAGGTTTGGCTTCTTAACCATTGGTGGTGTTGATCTTTGCATTCTCAACCGTTAATTGTGTGATTTTTGCGTGTTGCAGGTCCGTATCAGTTTGCGTTGAACTCCACGTTTTATTACAAGCATTTAGTTGGACTATTAAAATGCATTGAATCTAGATTGAATTACACTTGTTTGATTGGACTATTAAATAATGATGGTCCCCAGACATAGTAACGCGAGGGTGTCAAATACGGTGATAGAGCAGACCATATTATTGGCCCGTTTTGCCCTATCCATCTTTTGAGAAAGTTGGCATTTAAAAAGTTTTTACAGAACAATTTGGACGATATTTTGGAAGAAATGCCACTAGATAGGATCCGGCAAATAATTTTTCAAAATGATGGATGCCGTAAGAGACTTTTTAATTGCCAACTTTCTCAATAGATGAATAGGGCGAAATGGAACGATAATATGGCCTGCTCGATCACCAGATTTGATTGGGTTATTATGTCTGGGGGGCCATCACTATTTAATAGTCCAATTAAACAAGTGTAAGTCAATGTAGATTCAATGCACTTTAATAGTCCAATTCAACGATTGCAATAAAACGTAGAGTTCGACGCAAAACTGATACGGACCTGCAACACGCAAAAATCACAAAATTAACGGCTGGTAATGCAAACATCAACACCACCAATGATTATGAAGCCAAACCTACAACCAATAACGTGTTATCAAGTTTTTGCTTTTGTGTGGCCAAAAGGTTCCTTTGTATTCAAGTCGCCTGTTAGTCCTAAGAATCCGCAGGTGGTTAAAAGTGTGATATGTTATTCTAAAGGGCAAAAAACAAGGATGTTTTTAAAAATGTTTGAACATAATTACCCATTGGATTTTTCTCATTTATAGCCTTATAAAGTAAAAGTTAAATTTTAGACTCGTAATTTTTTTAACTTTCTCCGGGTCTAATTTGTTTAATCACCTGCAGGAGTCGATGAAAATGACTAAAATTTATAGAGTAGTTATGAAAGATTATAAAATTATCACTACCTTCAAATTAAAAGTTTCCAGTAATGCCGTGTTCACATTTAAATGGGAAAAAACATCCAATTGAGTGAAATTATGAAAAATTACAGTATCTCAAAAACCGTGACACTTTGTATAATAGTATATTAGGTTAGATAAATTCCAAATCATGTCTTCTACCACCCCTTTTCAGATATACGGTGGTGAACCAAACACCCTGCATATTTGAAACCTAGAAGTATCTAACGAAAGACCAAGAACGCTCACAGAATATAATGGGATTCCCACCATGCTCAATCATCTCTTGAAACTTCCTTACCACAAAATAGACAATATTAAGATCAGCCCCTCTACAGTTAGGAATGTAAGCGGACTATCTATTTTCTATTAACTGGGGCCTAATTTATTAATTATGTAATGTTCTATTTGGAGTACCTAGCTAGCTAGTCCATGCCTGTCGGCATTTCTTTATAACAATGCTCATTTGTTTTAAAAAGACTTTGCCGTACATTGGTGATTGCGAGGAGTCCCGTATTAAATTTTGGTACCATATTGACATTTAGTGGTAGCTTCACGGCCGGTCTCATTAACCTTTCAGTTTACAATTATGCCAATGTGTAACGGGCATGTTGAGGTTCCATTAATGTTTCTAATATCTTTTTGTTAAGTTCTGGTTTTCACGTTTGGTGTGCTTTTACCGTATTTAGACTGTTGCGTCTTCCGCGAAATGCGAATTCATTTTCGAGGATTTTTCGTTTGCACTTCAAGGGGTCCAGAAGTAATGAGAGTATTCATCTTCCCTGGTTTTCTTATCAAGAGACAAAGATAGTTACTTTCCTAGTACGAGTGTTCGTGTCCTAGTGGGCCTTACTCTTTCTTGATTTCGGTGCTCTTAGTGTGATGCCCCAGTTAAAACTGTGTGTTTGTGGTGCAGTGCTCTGTTTCCCTGTAAATTATATTTTCTTCTTTTTAGATTATTTTTTAACTAATTATCTTGGTTATGTATTAGCCTCGTCTAGGGTAAGTTTAATTGTTGTGTTTTTTCCACGTCTAAGACTTTTTGGTTTATCTATATTTTAACGTCAAATGGTATAGTACTAAGTTTCTCATACTGTGCTGTTTCGCTGGCCATTTGTTTCCTATTTTCCTATGAATATCAAACTTCCGTTTTACCATGCCTGATGAGACATCGTCTCCTTTTGAACTCTCTGTTGGTCAACGTCTTCACCATGGATGGCGTGGTGGTATAATTTGTTACTTAGTACTCACACGAGTGTAGTGTAGCTTCCAGGCTTATACCTTTATAAATTTTGTTAAGTGAACTTGAATTTATTCTAATTTAGTTTAAACAAATTCTTTCATTAACAGACTTGACATTTGAGTATCAAATTAAAATTTAATGAAGGTTCTTGGAATTTATAAATTGAATCTGTAAGTAATTATGTTTTTGTAGCCCTTAAATCTTAGTTCATGCTGCTAAATGTACATGAAAGGTTAATTGTTAATTTTTTGCTGTTTCAGAATCTTGATTTACGGTAATGTCATGTAATCTTTTAGTGTTTGTTTTTAATTTAAAACACAGATAAATTTATACGAATTCTGTTGTTTAATTATTAATACACTTATTAGATATTTTTCTAGGGGGATTAAATACTTTGTGATTATTATGCTTAAGTGCGAAATAGATCTGTTTTTTAACTTGAAACTGCTACATTTTATGATTAATTACATAATTGTGTTTACAATTTTCTATTAATTGATGTAATAGCTAACTAATTTTTTTCCTATGCCTACAAATTCTGCAAATTGTCTAAATTTCTAAATAATTTTGTTCACAAATAACTTTGAGTCTTTGACACCTGATTTGAGCTTGTTTGTCTGCATATGCCAAAGTGTTTATATTTTGATATTTACTTTATTTCATTAGTTACAATTGATTCTGATCTGATTGAACTTGTTTATTTATATATATCCCAGTTGTTTTCACGATTAACAATTATTTGTTGTGGAATTACTTTAATATGATCTTTGATAATTTAAGTTCTAATGAAATATCTTATTATTGTGTTAAACATAATTAAACAGATTTATTATGTGCCTAATTTCAAAGATTGTTAAACTGATTTGTTGAGGGAAGGGATTAGATTGGAAAACAAAATTTATTTGTTTACTCTTTACCTTCTTATTTCTTTAACTGCCTTACTCGTTACTCCCCCTAAGGCCATAGACTGAGTTAGCATTCAAGGGTTACAATTAATTAAGTGTAACGGTAAGTATCAACATTACATAAATTTGATGTCACTGCATACAGTTCTGCTGTTAAAATACTTGCGATCGGTGGTAACAACCATGAATAAGAATGATCTTGAATAGAAAAAGCATTGCCCACTCCGTCGTTATATTTTTGAAAAGTCAATGTAAATGATTTGGCTGTAGGGTACCTTATATAGACTTGACATTTCTTGCCCAGTTTACATTCCCACTGATACTTAGGTTTATTAACTGTTCATGAAGGAATTTCTCCTGGAGTCAGTTTATAGATGGCAGGAACTGAGAACTGGATTTTTTCCAATAACTCCAGTAATCTGATTTCTGACGGCCTCGATATTGTTGATTGAGCAGAAAGGTACAGTCGTTATAAAATATGGTACAGGGTTGAGGTCATGTTCTTATACTGTAAGTAAAGAGAAGACGCCTGGGTCCTAGTGAGTGGGGGAAAACTGATCTGGTACCAGAACTAAAACAACTGGTTGGTTCGGGAGGCCTCACTGGATAGCCTTAGCTCAATGCTTTGAATCTGTTTTAGTAAGGACTATAAGCAACTTACCTGCCGAATCATATACCACAACTCCATAGTCACAATTAAAAAATCTTACAATTTCAAAAAACAAAAGTATTTTTGTTGGTCTATCATTTTGATCTTTCGTATATCTGCAGTTATTAGTAAATTTAAAAGTTACTAAAAATAGTGACTTACAATTAATTCACTAAGCTATCTCGGTCAGAATTTTGGAATTCATTCAAATTTATCTTAATTAAAACCTACAATTTGTGTTACCTGATTCTTGTGGTTCTTTCTAATACCAGTTTAAGTAGCTTCTAGAGAAAAAAACGCAATTGTATCATTTTATTTATAATTATAACCTATCCTAACTCAAATCTGCTATTGGATAGAATTTCTCTTATTTTAGAAAATCAAGTTATCCCTACTGTTTTGGAAGCAAAAACAAGGTTTGCACGTGTTGTAGAAATAATATTAGAGGTTACGACTTTGCAATCTCAACTTCTTCTTTATTTTTGGGTTCTAGTTTCTTTTAAACAAAAGGTTTGAGAATCTTATGGAGGTACATAGCATAAAGTGCCCAATGCCCATGGCATATCATTTATTTCCAGAAAAAGCGTGTAGTGTAATATAAAGTAAAATTTAAAAACTTTCCTAAGAAATAAATATGCCTTACTTGTATCAAACCTCAGGTGCAACAGGCAGTCTCAATTGATTATTATAACTACTATAATTGCAGAAAAATTAATTTTACGTCACATAAATAAAAGAAAAAAACCTGGAAATAGATTAACATATACAACGTTCACGATGTTTATGGGTCGTTTCGATACAGCGTTCCGTTTTGCATTAGTTTAGATTTGTCACGTTTTTGACCCGGAAGATGGCGTCTTTTGAGGTAGCAACGCCATACGTAATTGAAGACAATCGATGGGGCTATCCATTGATGCAAACCGTTTCGACTAAGCACCACAAATAAGGGCGCTATAAAAGGTCAAAGATACATCATGTCGATTTTTTTAAAATACCTGTACCCGCGTACAGTCGAAGATATGTCAAACTGGGTCCATATGAAAGCCTATATTCTAGCCTATAGAACAAAAAAAGTCCCATGTAGATACGGCTCTTCGTTCCTGAGGTACAGCACAAACCGCTCCGTTTTTGGTTTTCCGGGGGCGGGGGAGAGAAAAACAAACGCGAATCGGTTTTGTTTGCGCATAGCTGCTGAGAAGGATCGATTTTATATAGTATTTGAATGCGAAGCGATTCGAATAATTTAGAGCATTTTCGTGAAATTGGGAATTTAAGGTCGAGCCGGACCTACACGGCGCGGCGCCCGTGTTTATTTTCCGAGCAATAATAAATAATGAATTTTTTTCGTTAGAAATGGGAATCGCCCTAGCGCCGCCCCTAGTAGAGGTAGAACTTGGTTTTAGCGATTGTCGTACGCAGAACCACTATGGTACACACCGTCCCAAAAGAGGTCTCGATATCTCTTAAAAACATAAATCGCACCCCCCCCCTGCCCAACGCTAATGGAAACAATCTCAAGTTCGGTTAGCTCAAAACAATGGCGGGACAAGCCAAAAACAGCGCCATCATTAAAATCTCTCTATTCCGGGCACAAAGCGAGCATATACTCAAAAACAATCGAAATCGGCCTGGTGGTTGTCGAAATCTAGAAAACAAGTATGCCGAAAAAACGCTATATTTGGCCCTTTGACCCGCTCGTTCTCAGTTCCTATGGGGTAATTAATGAAAAGCTCTTAAATGCATAATTTAAGTTAAATTTTTCTTAACAAAACAAAACTATTCGGTAGTAAACGTTTACGCAAAATTTTTGATTGTGCAACGGAGCCAAATACACTTGCAGGTACGGCAATTTAAAAAAAAAACACTTCTAACCTAACAAAATGAAAGCATGGCCTATTACGACCATCGTGAACGGTGTATACATATAGTACATTAAGAAAATGGTTGATTAAAGAACGGTAGAAGAAAAATTACGTCTAGATTAAACTAATTCTCCAAACTGTACTGGTAAAGGTATAATTAAGTAGATGATGTCATAAGTCAACGAGACAACTAACTACTAGTGTAGAATATAGTCTGGTAGATTCATCGCAAAATATGTTCTGAAAAAAACATAGTGGAGTTAGATGAAAAGATTTCTAGGATCTAGAAACTGTTATTACAATTCAAAAGTAGATTATTACCACTATATCTGCCTTTTTATTAACGTAGATTTTTAGGTAACAAAATTTTTTAAGCAAGAACACTAACAAATTTCTAAATTAAATTCAAAAAGTTTGGACTTCCAAAGTTCAATAAATATTAAGAAATCATCTTTCTAATCACATTAAGTGTTAATTATTTAAACAGAGTCAAACGGGGCTTTTTGCTATTATGTAACTATACTATTTATAATTAACTGTTCGTTTAGTGTTCATTTGTTATATTAATTTACCATTTCTTTGTTAATAGTTGTACTATGTTTTTATTGGCAAATTGAGAATGTTCAATCAGCTTTTCAATAAAGAAATTATATGGATAACAAAGCATGCTTAACTTCCGTGCTCCTTAAAATCACAAATAATTGTGAGTTAACTAAGAATAACAGGAAAGCTGCCGTCGTTTTGTCTCAATTTTGCTCAGTCTTTGTGTGCGCATGCCTTTCTTAATGTTTCCTTAAACAGAATAAAAACTTTTGGTCTGTTTGTTTCAAGGAATAACTTCTAACATTTCTGAGTGGGGATATCCTCTTATCAGAATTCAACCAACTTTTGGAGAAAAACTCAATGGTGAAAATAAGAAATAGCCTTGGTGTTTTAGAGTTACAGCCTAAAAGATTATTTTCCATTTCAACAGTAGCCTTTTAGGTTTTGATATTTTCGCAGAGAAAGAAATTCGAAAGAAGTAAGTTGCTCGTATTCCAACTGTCTTGGGGATAATTTGAAATTTCAATAATCAGCATATTTCTTCTTTCAATGAAAGTAATACCTGCATAAAATACGTTGAAATTGAAAACTCATTTTTAAGAAATTATCGAATTAGGTGACCCAATGAAATTTGTTTTGCTTTAGAAGTATGTCAAATCATTAAGCTAAACTGAAAGATATTATTATAAAGATACAAAAACTAAGCACTATAAAAGCAAACTTAAAGCTATTTTGAACCCATTTGTTACGTTCAGATTGTTCAGATATCTCAATCCAGAGATTCTAGATTTGCATTTTAAAGTCAAACTTGAAATCCTGTCCCAAAATCCAAATTGTTAGATTTACTAAATCAGACTCAGAAATTAAAAACTAGAATAATATGAGATAGAATTCAATCCAGATATCTTACGATAGCAGAGGATGTTGGTTTTTGAACTAAAATGCAATTTGATAGTTTAAAGCTTTGGTTACTAATTATAAACTTCTTTATACAGAGAGAGTTGGATAAAAATGGTCAAGAAATAATGACAAATCTATTAGAGTTAGAAAAAAACAATCACACTCAATTAGACATTGACTATAGTTTATCTTCAGTATTTCTTTAGTGTTTTTTGATACTTCTTCTTTTTCTCCATCACTCCTTGTACCCTTCCAGGGCGTAGATTATCGTTTCTTACTCGTTTACCCATCTTTTTCATTCTTTCCGGTCCCTTGTAAGTTCTTTCATCTGTGTCATCGTTTTGCTCTTACTCCTATTTCTACTATTTGATCAATCTACCTTTTGTGTGGCCTTCCGTTTCGTCTCTTCCGTATCTTTTTGCTTCCGATATTCTCTTCTCCAGTCTCGTTTGATCCATTCCAGTTATGTGTCCGAACCAGTTAAGTTTCTTTCTATTTATTCTCATTCCAATTGGAACCTGTTTTAGATCTGTCTTTATTGTGTCGTTCCTGATTCTGTCCATCTTTGTTTTTCCTGCAATTTTTGTTGTCAGTATCGGTATAGAAATTGCACTATATACTTTTAATTTAACATCTACGTCTATTTCTTTTTTTCCGAATATTGAGTGCGTAATATGCACTGTTTGTTTTCTTTGTTATATGACCTATTTATAGGTCTATTTTGCCATTATTTGTAATCATAGTTTCGAGATATTCATATGCAGAAACTGTCTTCAACTGCTTTCCTTTGCAGGTTAGCCCACTGTTTCTGGTGTCTTGAACTTGATAGCCTACTCTCATAGTTTTGGTTTTACTTACGTTTATTTCCATTTTCACCTTCTCTATTTCTTCTACCCATATGTTTCCCGGTTCTCTGCTATTATCACGATGTCGTCTGCATACATGAATCCTGCTATTTTCACCGATATCCAGTTACTGTATCTTATTGTGGTCTGTTTGTGTTTTGTTCTCTTTTTTTATTTTGTCCATTATTACTATGACCAGCAGTGGGCTTAAGGTGTCTCCTTGTTACATACCGTTGTTCATATTGAACTCTGTCGATTTCTCTCTATTAATTGCACTTTTTCTTTAACTTTTTTGTATGTGCTCTTGGTTATTTGCATTAACCTATGGGGTATTTTCAGTTCTTCTAGTGTTTTTCAAATGTACTTTCTATCTATTGTATCAAACGCAGCTCTTAGGTCTATGAATGTTAGGTAAATATTCATTCCCTGTTCATTTTTATTCTCTATTATGTTTCTTACAATGTATATATTATCCATTGTTCCGCTATCATATCTACAGGCAGCTTTTTCTCCTTCCAATTTCTCTTCTAGCACTTTTCTTAGTCTGGTTTCTATTATTCTGGTGTACATTTTAAATATTACTGATGATGGGCATATGGCTCTATAATTCTCGCAAATTGTTTCCTCTCCTTTCTTATGTATTCGTATCAGAAGGTTTTCTTCCCATTCCTCTGGTATGTTCTTTGTATTCCACGGTTCCTTGAACAATTTCAGTAGCCATATTGTTCCTTGTTTTCCCGTTAATCTTACCATTTGTGGATCTGTATTGTTTTAATTTTGGTCATCGTTTGTTCTAGCTCTTCCACGGTTATTTCTTCTGTTAGTCTTTCATTTTCTGCTTCATTTTGATGTATCTGTACTTCTCTTTCTGCTTCTTGGTTCTCTTCTCTTCTTTTCCGAACTTAGTTTCATAGTGTTCTCTTCATATCTCTAGTATCGCTCTGGTTTCTGTTTTTAGTTGTTTGTTTTTGTCTATCAGTCCTTTTATTCTCTTATATTTCTGCCTCTAAGGTTTCTTATTTTATTCCAAAATTTCCTGATGTTAGTCTTATAGCTAACATCCAATTCTTCACCAAATCTTCTTTAACTATGTTTCTTTGCTTTTCTTACTAATCTTTTCACTTCTTTCCTGTGTTTTATATATTCTGATTTATCATGTTCTTCTTTCGTTCTATTAAATTTTTCTCATGCTATCTGTTTCCGTTTCACTGCTTTTATATTTGCAGTTCACCATCCTGTTCATTTATATTTGGTGTTTATTGTTGTTTTTCTTCATATTTGTTCAGCTGTTTTTATAACTACTTTTTTAAAAGCTTCCCACCAGTCTGTCATGTTCCACATTTCTTCCCTTTCTTCAACTTCCCAGAATCTTTTGTCTAGTTCTTTTTGATACAAAAATGAAAATAAATTACCGCAACTGTTCGTATCGTGTCATTTTTATTTTGTCTTAACCTTATAATGAAATGGGTAACATTTTAAAATATTTATTTACATATTTGGTGTAAATGTTTTATACCAGTGGAAAATAATGATAATGCAATGGTAACAACTCTATTTTGTGTCGTATTTGGTATCGATTCTCTATAGTAGTTAAAAACAAAGTCAGTGCGACTACTTTTTTGAAGGATTTCTCACACTTGATATTTTATTATTTTTTAACTGAGTATTAAATAGACTATCACGAAGTCAGTTAACTAACAGAAGTATCACAAAAACAAATGGAACATAGAAATAATAACAATGCAAAAACTGGAAAATTTCGAACGCCATTTTCTCAGTTGATGCCTTTTTGAGTTATGGTGGTCTTGCATTCATAGTGCGATATGTACTGTGAAAAGAGAACCAGCGACCTTATTTATTGAAGGGTTAACAGAGCATTTTATGTGTACAAAAAAGTTATTCCCAAAAATAGAAAAACTTATATTTTATTTAGAATATCACATAAAAATAAACAATCAAGTTATTGCTACTGTAGTTAAACATTTTAAACGTTTGTTGGCCTTATATAGGTACATTTAGTAAAACTGAAAAAAACGAATGAAACAGCATTTTAATTTCCAGCTAACAAACAATTAAAAAAACAATTACCAGCGGTACACGACGATCTCTTATTTTTCGTTTTTAAACATTTGTAATTATTAATATAACTGGAAACTGAACGACCGAATAAAAAGCAAACCTACGGAAAACAAAGAGAACGAGTCGGTTATTTTTATATACCTCTAGGTCAGTAATCATTTTTTAACAACGGAAACAAAAATCATAATCCAGCAAATACGACGTTGCATTCAATGCATTTTTATTGTGTGCAGTTGAATCAGTGGTTTGTTTTCCAAATATTAGTCGTTATATAAAAATAGTTGAAATCTGTTATTTCTACAATCAAAGGAGATTTAACTTTTTCAACAAAATTTCATTTTTACACACAAAACTCTTCAACTTCTAACGGCAGGGAAATTTTAAATAACTACCAAGTAGATGAATGAATATGTATTTGGGAATTTAAATATTTAAATTAAAATTGATTGCGTTTTAATTATTTTCACTTCCAGAAAATTGTAATTTACAAATCTACGTAATATACTAATAAAGCAAGCATTCATAACCGATAAATTATGTATATCCTTGATTAAAGTACCGCATACTTTCAATTCACATTTACCGATCAGATAGATAGATAGATCATCGCATTTAGTGGGTTTAATAATTATTTTTTGCAGTAGCAAAAACTGTTACGTCGATTACGTATTGTTTGCAAAATGAATAATCAGAATGTGCCGTGTGTGTTTAATTGTAAACTCCTACAGGATCCGGGAACGCCCAACTATTAACAACATAAAAGATGAATGTTTCTCTCCTCAAAGAATACCGTAAAGTAGTACGAGAGAGATAAAATCAAGTGGTCATAAATAAAATCGGTACCTATTAATAGCAAGTTTATTATGTAAAGTTCGACTAACGACCTTGCTGGAGGTTTTACCCGACCGCTCTAATTTAATTCATACTCGTGCTGCTTGTCTAGACTGACGTGGCTTATTAAGAACTCTCGCCCTTTAATAGAAAATGAAATATTGAAGTCTGCTGCTGCTCTCTTAACGCTTTGTCATATATGAAAGGGTGATACTTAATTAAGTCAAATTACACGTTTACCACACCAAAAAGGTTAGAGTAAAAGTATGCACTTCACTGACTTCTCGCTAAAACAAAGAAAACACTGCCATTTTTTGTGAAATAGATCGTCAAATACTTCTAAAAAAACCAACCTCTTCAGTCAACAATAGGCATTTTTCATTACTGCTTATCTTGTTGTCTTAAAAGCTGTCCTGCTAATTGAATGAGCGAGGCTCCAGAATTTGACAGATACAAATCTACTGCCCTGTTAAGTGTGTCGTGAAATTTTAACAAGGGATAAAACCGTATCACAGGAACCCTTGCCGAGTTAAAGAAATTACAAGATGAAACTCTGCGTACATCAACGCTTGAAAAAATTTTCATTCTAGTAGAAGCCGCTTTAGGCAATTTGACGATGTTCTGCATTACCAAAATGTTTATAACGTATCATCATGGTTGTTGGCTGTATGATGGTTTTGTAATATCCCCGGGCTATTTAAAATTTCTCTTCCCTTATCGAGCACACTCTTCACTGTGTTTTGTCCGTTTTGACACTATTTTGTATTCCTTCAAAATAGTAAACACCATTAATGCTAAATTTCTGTGAAATACTACACGAATTGTTCTCGTAAACAATAATTACGTCTTCTAGTGTGTTAACATGCGTACAGTCCAACGTATTCATTAAACGCTGAAGCTAATTATTTGTGAATGCTTAATGTCTACTCCATTTCCTCCGTATACATTTGCGTTGTAGTAATTATAGTTTTAGATAAGTGGCTGTTAGTTCTAATTAAGATAATTCCTCTACAATAAAGTAATTTATTCGTGCACGCTATTGAATTGTTATTTCGGTAATAAATAGATAAGTAGAATGGTTTTAGGGATTTGGGAAAATTCAATCTGATAATAAAAAAATCCATGCAATTTTATTCTTTATTCCCAATAACTTACTTTTATTAACTCTTTTCCTACCCGGAATCAAATCTCCTTTTATTCTTCTAAGAATTTTATAACTAACATTCTAAAGCAGACAATTTGTATAATTTATTATTTGCACGATTTATTTTTATTCAGATTTCTTGTTCAATTTGTTTTTATAGCTTGTTTATCCTAGCATTTTTTGGTTGCAACCAGTAATGTCAGAGAGAAATTTCTAATGCGATAAAAAAGACGATAACCATCTGAAAGGTCATGGTGTAGTCCATTCTTTTAATTTTTTTCTGCTGCTGTCAGGTTTTTAAAATCTGATTGTGATCAGATGATGGATTGAATTAATGATATTAATTCCTATAAGGAGACATCCTAAAAAAAAAAGAAAATGCGACGGATCCGAGGACAATCTGGCTAGGAACATATAATGCATATATTGTAACGGATATAATATTCAACAAAAGTTAAGTGATAGTTTAGTTAATAATAATCAATCTTAAATACCAATCACAAATTGAAGTGTTAATTGTTTCAAATATCTTGAAGCAAGAATTAATTGCAATTCTAAAGTCACACTCCATATTTTGCAAGTAGGACCCCATGCTTAGTCTGTGCCTGTTATCATCCATTTCTCCCCGGATGTTACGAAGATACTGCTCTGAATTATAATATTATTAACTTTAACTAAGCTTCTCAATAGCAATGACCTTATGCAACTTAGGTCACTCCTCAAAATTGACTGCATGCTGCATTCAAAAGACTTAGGCTGTCAAAAGTTTGGCTAAGGTTCGGTACAGGCTATATTCTCGAATAGATCAAACAGTAAAGGTCATTTATATTTACACACAGTTGACTCTTCGGGTTAGTTAATCTTTTTTTAATTAATGAATACGTTCCTAAGATCTAATATACCAGTTTAGTCTCTTTAAATCCTTCTTTGATAAAAGAAAGTTGTTTTGATAATATCAAATGTCAAAAACCGGTCGATAGTTTAACTCTAATATGTCAACTGCTTTAGATGACTGATGATTGTTTTCTAGAAAAATTATTTGTAAGGGTCTTCATATCTTCGGGTACGAAGATATGCAGACCCTTAAAAGGTATTGTTAACTCAGAAGACTTCTATTGTTACTTTAACAGACATTTTGCACGCAAAATTTCGTAGTTTCCTAAACACAATGGTTTCAATAGAATACAGCCACAGCCCATATCAAAAACATTTCTAGGGAGATCTTACAAAATTTATATCTAATTGATTTAATATCATGGAATGAAAATTTACCGTGGGCTGCTAATTAAAGATCTTGGATAAAATAAAGTATTTAATTATTTTTATAACAAATAAGATCCCTGAGATACTCTGATTTAATGTAGTTAATAATATACAGTGTGCTGATTAAGTATGGAACAAATTCAATAACTCCAGAAATATTAATATTTCGAAAAAAACCAAAAAGGGGTATAACATTTAAATTGGTGGGCATCTTTTAATATTATACACAAATCAATGACGTCATAATTATTTGACCAATGACGTCATCAATCTTTTTTTTAAATGGTAACCCCATAATATTTTCGCAGATTATTATTCGCCATTGAATTCTCTGCTCAATAGTCTTCAAATTTTTTTAATTTGCTCACGCTTTTCGGAGATATTATTTTTTTTTTTGTTCAGAAAATTTGAAACATTCTAAATGGTATTTCAACTCTTAAATCTAGTAGGCTTGATTTAAATTAAATTAAAAAATCATGTTCGCGTTTGTCGATCATTATCAGTACTTCTATTCTCTCCTTCTCTGTTAAACGCATCGTCTTCATTTGTTAAAAATTTCGGTATTTACAACAAATAATAATATCAAGATTCAAATAGTAAATGACAGAAATCTAACTAGATGACATAAGGTAAAATCAAGTTGATGTGTACTTGTTTTTTTTTAATTTAATTTAAACCAAGTGTACTAGATTTAAATACAGAGAGAGAATAGCGAAAAGATTAAACACACATGATCAAGAAATAGATACTGAAAAAATCAGAGAAAAAATAAAAGTAGCGATAACAGATAAGGTACTGATAATAAATATTCCAAAAAGAAAATAACAAAAGCAAATGGTTTCATGTGAAAAGATAGCGGAATCAATAAGAAAAATAAAGAGAGATAAATTAAGAGAATATAAAGATAGTAACTAACAAAGACGGAGAACTAACAAAAATTTAAGAAAAACATGCAGAAAGAAGAAGAGAGAAAATAATAAAAATAAATTAAAAGAAATTGAGGAGAGATTCCAGTAAAAAGAAATAAGGTCATTTTATCAAAAACAAGAAGAATGGAAGTAGGATACCAAGCACATAGTGTATATACTAAAAACAAGGAAAGACAACTAATTAGTGAACCAAGAAAAGCAATGAAGACATGGCAAAACCATTCTGAAGAGTTAATAAATGGAAACGAGAGGAGGAGCAGTATGAAATACAAAACCTAAGAGAAGATGATCAAATAATAAAAGTCCCAACAGAAAGAAGAAATAGACAAAATAATAAAATATCTAAAGAATAACAAAAGCCTTGGGATAACAGAAATAACAGCAGAAGTGATCAAAGCGGGAGGAGAAGAACTGATGGTTCAATTACATAAACTTATTAAAGGGATATGGGAAAATGAGCAAATACTAGAAGATTGCACCATAGCACAAATATTCCCTATCCATAAGAAAGGTAATAAAATGATTTTTGAGGACTATAGCGGTGTATAGCGTTGCTGGAAGTATGCTACAAAATCCTGGCAAAATGTATACGAAAAAAGATAAATGAATACGCAGAAAAGAAAATAAGGGAATATCAAGCAGGTATTAAGAATAGTAAGTCGGTTCTAGATCAGATTCTTGGATTAAAAGAAATCAAAACTACCTGTTATGAACATAAAATCATATTGTATATACTTTTTATAAATTTTGAACAGGCCTACGACGGCGGAATAAAAAGAGAACAAATACCATGCAAAGAAGAAGCTAGGAATACCAAGGAAAATGATTCAACTAGTAAAAATAGCGTTAAATAAAGCTAAGAACGGAGTCGCTTGGAAAGGATTTAGCTCAGAAGAATTTGAAGTAAAACAGCGACTTAGGCAAGGGTACTATCTATGATGCTATTTAACTTGACGTTGGAAATAATCAAAAGAAAATGTAAGATAAAAATAAAAGACATAATATTTAGGAATCAACATCAGTGCATGGCATTTGCGTTCGATCTGGCGACTCAAAGGAGGGAGCTGAAAAGCGCCACAAAAAGACTAATTAAAGAAGCAAAAAAATCTGGACTAATAATAATCCAAGAAAAGACAAAATATATGATTATGGTAGACGCACAACAAACAATAAAAGAATATATAACGACGGATTTTCAAGAAGGTACTACTCATAGATTTGAAAGGGCTGAGGAATTTACGGATTTGAGATTGCATAGATAAAAGAGGACATGAAGAACAAGGAATAAAAGGAAGAATTGCAAAAGGGATTGAAAATATGGAATGCTACGTTCTCTAATGAAATCTAAGTATGTGTCACAAAAAACAAAGTTAAGAATCTATAAGACAGTAATTAGACCAATGACTATATACGCATGCAAAACGTGCGTATTAAAAAAAGCAGAAATATAACTTTTGGAAAGATGGGAGACAAAAATATTACGAGCAACGAAGTGGGATGAAGAAGAAAAACAAATGAAGAATTAGAAAACATATAAATAACCAAAAGTAACAACAATTATAAAGACGCGAAGAGTAAGTTGGCTGGGACATATTGAGTGTATGGGAAAAGGAAGGATGACAAACTTAGTACTGCATAGAAAACCAATCCAGAAAAAAAGGAAAGGTAGACCACGTAAAAGATACAGTAGCAGTGTGTAAGAAGACCTGCAAAGTATAAATATGGGAGATTGGAAGAGAAAAGCAATGGATAGGAAGAAATGGAAGGATGTGATTGAGAAATATAAAAAAAAATTCTAAAAGTGAAATTAAGTTAGAAAATGTTTTGTTATTAGGTGAAAACTTTTACAGTAAAATTAAGTTTGAACATGTTTTGTAAATATTTAATAATTGGTAAATGTCAATAAAAAATAAGCAAAAGTGTAATTTCAAGTCCTAGGTCTGCAAGCCCTGTAGAGCTATATAAATAAATAAATAATTTGTGCCCAACGTGGATTCTTTTAGGAGATCCAAACAGTTATATTGGGTCGTTACGTCAATATGTTGCAGACATTTGTGATGCCAGATTTTTGTAGTTATCCTAGCAATACATGGTTTCAACGTGATAGAGCCTCAGCTCACAGCAAAAGAGAGAGTTTACAAAATTGGTTCCAAATCATTTAGTATCATGAAATGAAATTTACCATAGGCTGTTAAATCTTTTGAAATAACAATGCGCGATTTTTATTTTGTGGGGCTACCTTAAGTCCAAAGTTTACCGTAGTTGCACCACTAAAGACTAAAAACACAACTAATGAGTGAATGAATGAATGCCAATATACTTTACTCAAGGTTCTAATTCCTATTTAGAAGAATTTGTATTTCTTCAAAACATTATTCTCATCATCTAATATCTCTCACAATACGCTTCGAAAACATTGCAACTCAGCAAAATGCATGGTCACAATTAAAGGTGGATACTGCAACAGTAACTTTCATACGATGACTTTTCTATCTTCCGAGCTACACAGTTAAGATTTTCCGTGACCACAAACTAAAGTCTGTCTCCTACGTTTTTCTAATGGGTAAGCCACCAACACAATTAAAATTGTAGGATTGGTTTTGGTGTCTTGTCATTTTGACGTCACATCTGATACTTTAAAATTATTATTACATCATTAATAAACAGTCCCAAGATCGAAGAATCCTAACGGTGGGTGGATGCAACCTGAAACACTTGTTCTGATGCTATTAGTATTTTTTGCAGTTCAGCTTTCAGTAGCTGTTTCTAAATGCAAAACACAAAACACTGATCAAGTGTTTTCAAGAGTTCATTTTGAACGAAATTCATTGGCCTCTTGTGCTTGAAATTCTGTATCTTGAAAACAAAGAGGTAATTGTCTACGCGCTCATACAACTTATATCGACAGTCTGCAGTTTCCGAAAAGAGTATCCACACTTTCATCTACTGATCTGGAAATCCTGCGAAGAACATTATGTGAAACTCATCTGCCAAGATCTTTAACTTGAAACGGTTAGCGTAAGAAACCTTTTGGTACGAATGATGGCTAGAACTTAATAAAAACAAATTGAATATTTTTTACTTCTGTTTTCTGAAGACTTCAGTTTTTAAGTCAGTCAAAACTTTCTCTGCATTTTGTTAGGACTATTCATTTGCTTCAAATAGCTCAAAATTTTGATTTAGTACAATCAGAATTTTTTAATCAGCACGAATAAAAAACGACCAAGAAAACTTTATGATCGGAATATTTAGACACAAATCTTTATTATTATAATTTACAACCAACGAGCAACAGTAAGCAGTTTGAAGATTGTCAATGTTATCTCCAAAATGTACAGCAAATAACAACCAAAATGAAAATGTACAGTAAGGAATGGTAAGCAATTGAAAAATATTTTAAAGAAAGACTCATTAATAGAGCTATAATTATCTACGGCATACAATCATGAACAAAAAATGTTTACACAAAGGTATGTCGAAACAAAATTGATATACATATCCGTTAATTTAAAACAAAATGATTTTACTAAAAATGCCAATCCCTTCACCAATCCGTGACTAAATAACCGAGATGATTAAGGAAAAAATTGTTCTTTGTCATTATTAGAAGGACCTTACCTTCTTCATTAGAACGTTTCTCGAAAATCTCAAATAATCGCATTATTCATGTTTATTTGTTTATCACTGTTCTAATCCACTTTTTATAAATATTCTAATAATGAATAATACCAGAAAATTCCTGAAAATAGGAAATCAAGAATTTCCTATACATTAGATGAATTTTGATAAAGGTAACTTATGATTCAGGATGTGAAAGGACACACATATTAGTAAATCCCAAACGTGATCATTAATTTACATCTTTAACACAATAGTAAATAGTATAACGTCATGCGTTTCTAATTGACGCAACCAATCGATTTATAGTTTGAATAAAAGTTAAGTAAACATACTTTCACACCTGCTTAATGTGCTTTGTTATACATTTTCTTATAAAAAATTCCTTGAATGCTTATAATTACTTAAAATCATTTTTTACAAACTTCTTGATACACAAAGATACTACAATTTTTAAATTTGCTTTATAATAGCTGTATATCTATACAATCTTGATTTTAAATCGGGTTTTGATATCGTTAATTATTTCAGCTTGTATAGTTATGAATCTAAACCCCACAATACATGGTAAACTACAAACTGTTTGGTGAACCGGTAACTGAAATTAATTAAGTAATTTTGTTGGGTAACCATCAATTACTAAGTCCGCATGTATTATGGATATTAAGGCAGGAAAATCTAAAATAAATATTAGTATATGTTAGGGTAGATATAATTTCGGTTTTGGAACTTTTTTTTGTGGACACTCCATTGTTTATTTTTCGCAAAAACAGACGCCTGAGTATAGTTGGGTTGCAGCAATTAAATTATTACTACTCACTATTTTTAATAGAAGAATACATGGTAGCAAGCTTCTCTAATTGTAGTTTCAACAACTAATAACTTGTCTTCGATAAAAGTCTTTCTGCAAAAATGCTTGTTTCTCTCAAGTAAATATGACTTACACAACATTATTCCAAAGATCGCACTGTTATGTGTATTTAGTTTTCAGAATTTTTAAAAACATTTAACCAAATTCTAACTGATACATTAAGTTATTCTATTAAGCAAATAACTACTCAAAAAAAAACATAACCAAAGAACTTTGATTTTACTTCTATTTTTTTTCTACGACACTCTGGCTGAAAGAGACATACACCGTAGACGGTCCACTAGATCATATACTTTCAAACTCTGATCACGTATTTTGCGGACTTGTCAGTACTTTGACTAATTATGAATATTGTGCTTAAAATCATTGAGGTAGAGTTTGAATGATGAATAGTTTCCTAAGCTAAAAAGTTTATTGGTAAATATGCAGGCTGGTATACGAACGAAAGCAAAGGGTAGGCAATACAATTTTCCGATTATGTTGTTTTTACAACTAGACTGATGTCATGTGAATGGGCAATTTAGAAAAGGTACTTCGTGTTAGTTATGTTCTTCTAAATTTTGAAGGAGAGTGCTTATCTAGTAATCAAAATTCCAATCCTCTAACAATACAAACTTGTGGTTAGCACAGTTCAAACCATTATCAGATTCACAGAGAAACAAAAGCAATATCTTACCATGATTCTATTGATTGTGTTAGCCACTAACACTCTCAAAATTGTCTTAGTATTAGGATTTCTGATCATGAATTTTCTTTGTATGAGATTATAAATTTTCTTACGAAGAAAGAATTTGACTTTTATATTTGCAAACCAAGGTTGACAGCATACTTTCTAACAGTATGCTTTGTACAGTTATATTACTTTGATACGTCATATCTCCAAAAACATTCAGTTACAGACAAAATGCTTTCACAGTAGCAAACTTACTAGTACTTTAGTTGCACTGCACTACCAATTTAATTAATTTTAGAAGCGTGCCGAAGCTTTTCTAGATCCCCAACGGCACTCGTATTGCGTTAGGCAATTTCAAACTAGTCAAAAATGTATAAAACATTTTTAAGTACTGCTTCAAAGTGAAGGGACCTATAACCCTCTTCAAAACTGCATTGAAGTGGCCAAAATTTCCCTCAGTCTAGTTTTCAAAAGAAACGATGTTTAAGAATTTGAACAAATCAAGCATCTGAAAATAGTGATTTACCTGGGGAGTTGAAATAAAAAACTTGACCAACTCTGTTGTTGATAGAATGATGCGCCCTTGGTAAAATTGTCCTATTAGTATACAAATGTTAACTCTTATAATTTATTAGTGTGGAGTATCTACATTAAGGTTCTGCAAATCTCAGAAAAGACTTTTTCTGGTTCTTTCGAGAAATTTGTCACAAGAAATAAACTTCTATAATGCCTTCTAAAAGCAATTGATATCCCTAACACAAATCAGGAGAAGACATTAAGTAATAGGTCAGCAATTTATTTTTGTGAAAACCTTCAAAAGCGCTAAAACCTTTAATTTTCTTCGTAATTTGGACAACCAAGAAGTAATCCTAAAGCAGTTCCAAATGAAGTAATAATATACAGAAAGACAAAAGTAAAATAGTTTCCATGTAAATGTGTAAATCAAATTATTAAAAATAAAAAGAAATAAATGATATTATATTTATTAAAGTTGTTAAAAATAAAAATAACACTAGATCAGTGGAACATGAGTTTCAAGAAAAATTGGAGCAGCCGTTAGATAAGATTGCAGATAGAAACAACATTCTAATTTAGGCCTGCTTAATTGCAAGAACTGAATGGTTAGCAAACAGTAATATAATTAGCAAATGCTAGGAAAAGACAACGAATAATAAATCAATCAGAGGATTGAAATTTATTATAAATTATATCCTGGTTAGGCAACAAACAAGGCAGCTCATACACTGATATAACAAAATTGTTAATTATATACATGATGCAAAAGGTGTGGTTAAAACCTTTAGAAGGTGATTCTACAGGTCATTCTAATCAAATGCGTTTCTATGAACGTAGATCCTCCAGAGTCCCCTATTCAAAATTCTAAAGTACCATAAAACGCAGGTTTTCCAAATTATGTAATTTCAAAAAATTTTATTTGATCAAGATCAAATTTAGTAAGTTATTTCCCCTTTAAAAAAAGGCATCCCTACTGATAGATAAAGGAACTTAAAAACTTAAGACAGAGAGAGAAGCCAAAGAGTTACAGGCAATGGTGACCTATTGACCACATCTATGACAGACAGGTTATCTAGATTGAGTTAGGTCAACAACCGGTAGCAACCAACTAGGTACTAGTAACCGGAACATCAGCAGTAACAGAAATGGACACCAAACTTCCAGAATCTCCCATAGGCCAACATCTGTGCTGGTGCGCCGATAAGGTAAATCATCTAAAACAGCTTGGTTTCTTTCCCAAGGCCTATTCCAGTGCTAACACCTCTTTTGCTTTGAATCTTTGATGACTATCAATTTTGCTTACGGTCACAATCCTTTTAATTCTTTATCACCTACAGACACTTACACACTCTATACAGTAGAAGCTACTCTATCTGTCTCTCTTAATGCTCAAAACCTAGTCGTCTATTTATCATTGAATTTCATCTAAGAACATAATAAGTTTTATTTGGAAAAGCCTTTTCCATTTTCAATATCGCCGCATCAACAAACGACAAGATAATTATTACATCTAGATCAGTCATCTATGCACGAATCTAGAGAACTTACAGTTGATATAGTAAGAGGGGCTGAAATAAGTAAAAAATAGAAAACAAAAGAAGATGTAGTAAGCAAATAAAACACAACTAAACAAAATACAAAGATATTTCCCTTACCGAAACTGAGAAATCACAAACATAAATATACCTTAACCCATTAGTGTGCAATGTCTGTTTTAAGCGAGGGTGACATTTTAGGCAGGAAATATCAATATGACGTCTCGTATTGATGGTGAAGAAACTGATCAAGATAGTGACCTGTCTGATGACAATTATGTTGGTAATAATAACTATCTAGGATCTGCAACATTACAAACCTAGTGCATTTCTGAACCAGTAGGTTCAACACCGAGCGTTAGTTCTAAAACTTCTGATGAGTTTTCTTTGGAAGATGGGTTACCTCGTTCTCATTTTGTAAAGACCCCAACTGCAGTGGTGAACCAAGAGCGAAAAAAAGCAAATTGTCTACCACAGCTAACGTCTCTCATTCAAGAAGAAAGAAATCTACCTACTCATGGACTAAGCGTTCTAATCATCAGTTCAATATGAACACAATATCCATTCCAGTGCCAACTCCTTTAAGAGACTCCAAATGCTACACCTATACATTTATTTATTTATTTTTTGACGATGAAAATACTAGTAATATAATCGAACCAACCAATCTATATACGATGCAGAAAAATAAAAGTCTCAACCCTACTAAAGAAGAATTGTATGTGGCTTTCGGAGCCTTATTACTTTCAAGATGTGGCATATATCTGAATAAACGAATGTGTTGGTCATCAGCGCCCGACGTGCCTGCAATTCTGGCAGAAAGTATTCGATTGCATCGTTTTGAAGCAATTCTGAAACCCTTGCACCTACAAGGTAATTCCAAATTGGATTCCAGCGACAAGCTTTACAAACTGAGACCTCTAATCAACAAGCTAAATAAGAATTTTCGAAAATACGGTGGACTTGAAGAAAACTTTAGCATTGACGAGAGTATGATTCCCTATTATGGCAAGCATTGTGCTAAGCAATTTATAAAAGGCACTGAGATAAAATCTGTTACTCCACATTCAAGAGAAGTCCGATCCAAAATCTAGATACCACAACCAAAAAGTTTTCACAATTACAATAAGCGAATGGGTGGCACTGATAAAATTGATATGTTGATTGCTTGTTATCTTATCACTAGAAAGCGCCAGCGTAAGTGGTAGCGGCACATATTTACCTATCTATTCAACACGGTTGTTGTAAACTCTTGGTTACTCATGAGAAAAATTTATCCCAAAGAGCCCAACTTTAGTGACTTACTGTCGTTTAGAAGATGTTTGGTGCTCTCTTTTCTAAAAACTTGCGGCGTGAAATCAAATAAGGGGTCAGATCCACCCAGCAGTTAATTGTAAAGCAAGATTTGACTAACTAAATCACTGGATGGAATATTCCGAAAGCAACAGAGGTTGTAGTCAATGTGGCAAGAAATTTACTGTAAATGTGATTATTGGTTTAGCATTGTTTTCTTTTATATCGCAAACCACCACAATAATGGATATCACGATCACTATGGTTATGAGATGTATAACGTCCGTTTAAAAGTTTTGTTGAAAAATAAAGTTTTTAAAATGTTTCTATCAAAATGCCTTTTTGGTCATTATCTTACCTAGGTCTTAGTAAAAAATTAGAAATAAACCTTGTACAATAACGGGTTAAGATGTTACTTACAAACAATGTCAAAAAGTACCGTAAAGAGACATACTCTGTAGAAATTGAACAACAAGACTTGGCAGAATAGAATGAATCCTCAAGCTGGAAAATCCCATCTGATTATTATATTATTGTTCTGAAAGAATTGATAGTAAAAGGGAAAGAAAAACTAAAACACCAGAAACTTTTAAGATTTGCTTGTCACTAGAAGTCCTGAAAAAATGAAACCGATCTCAGCTGACATAGACAACAAATAAAATATACGATGAGACGATTAAAATAGATACACTTGAAATAAGGACTCAACAATAAACCTAGACCAAATTAAAACGGAATGGGCAAGCTATGAGACAATTGCACTCAATATTATGATGAGAGAAAGTGTCAAAACGCACAAAGAACCTAACTGAAAGAAAACTAATTTCTCAAAAGCTGCAAATTAACTCCAGCAAATGGAATAAAGAATGAATATGTAAGAAAAAGAATAGAAACAGAAGATATTACAGTAGAAAGTATAATCACGTCAAGATGCCAAACAATGAAGAAAACTTAAAAGACTAGTCGTACAATAAAAAAGCAAAATAAAATTAAATAATCTAAAGGAGAATAGGTGAAGAAGAATAAAGACAATGGGATATAGAGTGAAGCTACCTAAACTAACAATTTACGTGTAATAACAATTTGATGCTCCATGTCAAGAAATAATAATGCTTTGAAGATATTGATGTTCTCGAGTTTATCGCAAAACAATTGTGTTACTTTGCAACTTGAAAATTAATTTCATATCTCAGCATGACAATTTCTACGACCCCAAAATAATAATCGTAATTTTATCAACAGAATACCGGCTATATTTAATAAACGCATTACCAGGCAAGGTTCACAGACAATGTTTTGACCCAAAGTCGTAATTTGGAATGCGGTTGGGGTTCCGAACGCTGTTGGAATTCTAGCCAAAACCTCAATCTATATACGTGGTTCCGACCACGCGATAGCATTTTCTATAAATTTATCTCAAAAACAGAAATGCATACTATTTCCTGATAACTCTCTTAATTACTTTTCTTAATTTAACAATAAACAAGGATTAAGTTCGTGAAAGATTTATTTCATTAAGATTCGAAAACTTTCTATTTATCTTTCAGAACATTCTTTAAAACTTAAGCCAATTCAGCAAAGACTAATTATAAAGAGTACCTAAATTTTGTTTTTATCAGAGTCTAAGGAATATTAAGTATACATGAGAAAGTTTTCTAAACTTTAGAGAAATAAACAAAAAGTTTACTAAGCGCCTTTTGAGTTAAGTTATTACACGGTTCGTTGCTCTGGAATAATCGGTATTTAGTTAAATACAAAAAGTTCAACTAAATTTTCTTAATTGTTAAGAGAATCCTCTTTATAAAACGGTAGAAATAATTTCAAACTTTTCCTTGTATTGCCTGTTTGAATCTCCTAGCTGTCGTTGGGCAGTCAGTGACCGTCAGACGGTTTCGTGGGTCGGGGTGATAAAGTTGATACCTTGCTCACGCACCGTTCTGCAAGTGAACTTTGATTAAACAAGGTCATTGCGAAATTTTGGCATTTAAAATTGACTACACAATTTTTTATATGGGCGTTTCCAGTAATTGTCATTTGGCTAACCCGATTTTTCAAGTGTATAAACAGACATTCAACAAGCTTATCCAAGGTATTATTACTTTAAAACACACATCCAACGCGTGACAAATGTCAAATAGATTCGGAATACCTATAATTTTTCCAATGCTAATTTCTCGCTACGTTAAATACAAAATGCAATACTTGTAACGACGGCTGTTAAATGTGGTCAAAATAATGAAACTACAGAATGAAATGTATGTAGTACTTGTGTGATTATGCAACAAATGTTTAAAAAATAACTGCTGAAGTGAAAAGTGTAACAAACTTACGCAATTTAGGGTAAAACATTACAGTACTTGTTCAACGTAAGAATTTTAACAACATTATTACGAGTTGAAAATTTCCTTTACTGTTTAATTTCTAAGGCATCATAGTTGGTAATTCAAAGCAGTTGGGTTTTGTTTATTTAAGCGGATATTATATGATGTGGTTGTTAATTGATGAAGAATTTTAAAAACTTGTATAAATTTAAAATTATCATACACTCGCGCTTTTTATTAAAACTACAGTTTAATTAATATTAATATGTTATAAGTACTACAGGTTTCTGTAACAAACAAAAACTTAAATTGAACCAACAATAATGAAATGAATAATGATGCGAGAACCGGTGGAAGTGTATTACCTTTATGAAATTCAGTTCATAATGAAAGTATGCCAATGTCGTCTGCTACTACGACGACCATAAGAAAGCGGGCGTAGTCTCGTATTTACGAAAGAAAATTTTACCCAGACGATAAAAGAATGTATGGAGAAGTAACAAAGTTATTTATAAAAACATTGGTGGGATTAAACTGAAAGCGAACGAAAACGCAGCATTAATAATCCATAAAGGCAACAGCTTATGCCTTTCAAACGCCGATACGAATACAAATGGCTTTTTGTCGCGCAACTGTATTTTCTATCAACGCAATCGGACGTATTGACTAATACATTGCAAAGGAGCTCATTGACAGGCACACACATCCATCAAGGCGACACACATTTCGCGAGGGAGGCAATTTACAAGTACCGATATACTTTTATGGACTCTAAAAATGTCACTCACTCTAATTTTGACACCATATTAGACAGAAGGAAGTTTCGGTTTACTTCCGGAACATAAACTTGTACTTAAAATTTATTTTACGTGTGTCGTATCACAATGCGTTCTCGAGATATCTATTCAGAAAATCTACAAGGGTGTTTTAAAATTCAAATCTAATACTGATGAAATATAAGATAGAATGTTTCATATTTGGTATAGAATCAGATAAAACATTTCAAAAATTTATTCTGGGAAAAATCTTTATTGGACTTTCTTAATTGGTTCTTTTGGAAAAAAAGAAACTAGGATCGTTACTAATTAGTAGCGCTTACGACTTACAAAAGTTTAAAATAAACAGTAAGAGAAATTCTCTGATTTTAATAGGCAAGCTTTTCCTCCTAATGGTTACTTAAAACATCTTCAGTTTACTTTTCAATTATCCAGGGAACCATGTAGATCTGCTACATCTGCATAGCAAACTACTTTAAAAGTGCTTTGCTACTTATTACATATTGAAATACACAAGCGATCCTGGATTTAAATCAGTTCCCAAGATTATTACTTCAATTGACTTAAAAATTTATTTCTTTAAGCCAAGTGAGAAATCTCTAACTGATTAACAAAATCAAAAAAGAACGAACTCAAGAATGTCTATTCTAGATTAGGAAGAGAAACATTATCGAGTTAGATAAAATCATCTTTTGGATTATATCAGTAAACATCCATTAGCAACCCTGAGAGGCCAAAAAGAAGGAGCATACCTTTCAGCACAAGTATAATCTGAGTAAAAGCCTGTCATAAAATACATATTATTTGGTAGAAAGCAGAATCTAAATTTTAACAATATTTTAAACAAAGGATAAATCAAAATAAAGATCAGTTCTAAAATCAATTGAAGATGAATAACTAAATTTCACTAAGATTCTTCTTTGATCTTCTTGAAATTAATTAAATTTACCTATTTAGGAATATTTGCAAAATAGTACCGAACCAAACTGAATCTTATGAATCTTACAGTTGTAAGAAGTTACATTACAAAGTAATAATCAAAACTTTTCTTTTGTTTTCAACTCAAATATGTAGAGAAACTTTGCCATTGTAGGGTGGTAAAAGGTAGAAAACTAGCAGTCACAAGGCTCTTGCAAAATTCTAGTTCCTGCAATCACTTATTCATGGATCAGAAACATTAGAAAAGTCACAGCCATCCGAGCTTAACAAACAGATGATAAGTGGAACACCTGCATGTACACTGCACAGACATCCTAGTTAAAAAGAACAAGAAAAAGATGACAAATAAGACAATCCGACAATATCAAGAAACACACTGGACTATAGAAAAGCAAAAGAAAACATCAAAGCATGAAAATAAGTTGAAAAAGTTTACATTCTCAAGCGGAGGCTTGGAACGCTGAATTCTGTTTTACGGCCTTTCAGAATTGCTTGAATGTAAATAACGAACTGTTTACTGAAAACATACAAAAAACAATACATTTTCTTTGCAAATAAACGTTAATCGTTAATGATGACAGTTTCGGAAAATTCTTGCTGTCACATGGTTTGCAAGTTTTGGAATTGCTGCAACCTGCTAGAATTACTAGAAATATTGTTATAAGTGAACGTGTAGTTCCAGACAGACTGAACACTTAAGAAAATCAACGATCGATGTTCTGTCATTGAGTTCTTGCAACTTTTCTTATTTAACATTATTAAAACTTCTCTCCTCTTGCACTCAAAATTTTAATTACTTTGATAAGCTTTACGACTGGCATAGATAATCTGCATAATACAAATACTGCTCAAGCAGAGTTTTATAACGAATAAAAAAGGATGACTTGGAAAAACTCCCGTAGCTGGATGGCAATCCCACCAAACCCCAGGCTATTATCTTGACAACAGACAGAATAAGAAACCGTAGATTTCATAATCAATGATCTTTGAGGGCATCCTTTTCCCGTTACCTACTCCTTCACTAAGGTGCGGAGTATAGAGCAAGTTTCATGACACGCCATTTTCTACGTAATCCGCCGGAACATTCCAGGCTGCCACTTACAGACATTCAAAAGATGCTCACTGACTCCACTATGGTCGTTTCTACATTCTCAAACCTTTCCAGAAATAAAGATTTGGCAATAAATGAGAGATAAGTCTGCAGAAACGTGCTCTGCTTGGATCATTTCCACTCTGCAAAGTCCAGTGGCTCGGAACAAGTCCTACTTTGTGATATTCTCTAAAATATTTTGGGGTAATCAGCATTTATGACTTCTAAGAATATTTTAGGTAAAGTGTTGCCAATTAGTCAGATATTTTGATTTACATTTAATAGACAGAAGAAAAACTATTTAAAATGATTATTAAACAAAGGCAAGGTGGGTCCACTAGACCCTGATTACACATTCATTGAGAGTCCAGTAAACAGCCTTCTGTAAATTATGTTTACCTTTTGTTGTTGAGAGTTCCATATGTAATTAGTAGTAAAAGCATCAGTGGTAATTATGGTGAGTTATGACGATTTATGTGAGTTATGACGATTTATGTTATAGTCTCCTTGAAAACCCTAAAGCAAATGAGCAAATGAGTAATGTGATCATTCAGATTTCTGATTATTTCCTTTATGGGCTATTAGCAATGAAAAAAGAAGGTTTGGCAGATGAAGAATTAACAAAAATATTAGAGAATCTGTTTGGGCTGTGACGAAGATGCCACTTCAGAAACTAAAGACCATCTCTTTTTAGCCAACGACAGAAATGATTACCAAGAACAATGGGCAACAGCAACTGCATCAAGAAAAACATTTTCTAACACTTAGAAAGGGGTGGTCAACCATAACCACTGCTAAACGTACTCGTTAATTCAATGCTTTTGTTTATTTATAGACAAAAAAAGAGCAAACAATATAGTAATGTATGCAAATAAAGAAGCCAACGGGATTTACATTGAGGAACCTGGAAACCTCTTACTAACTGCAGGACATTTCAATGCCAACACCAGCTATAAAGTTTTGTGAAACTCATCACATAAATCTCCAACTTCTCGGGCTACTTTAAAACTCACTCTAATTTATAAGATTCTACGGTAAGGATACTATTAAGCTCAAGCAACAAAGAAACAACAAATTAGTCCCTATACGTAATTTACGGGAATGAGTGATAGGAAATTCTGGAAAACTTGCCCAATAGCGTAGCTAAAAGGGCTGCGTCACTTTCTGCTGTTTTATTATTTCAGGTTTACTGCATACGAGCTTTCCACCAACAACCCTTTTATCATCTTTGTTAAGGTCTTCCTGATTAACTGTTTCCTGAAAATTAAGCTCCACCACAAGTGCGCCTTGCCGGCTGGATGTCTTTTAGTAACGACTAAGATGTACTTCCTTCCTTGAAATTGATGGGCGATTTTGCACGTAATCCATTTTTAACTTAAAAGTTACCAGTTGGGGGGGGGAGAAGGCCGCACTATCTCATCTATTTACGCACCAGGGCCACTACAGCGTGCCTAAACTTGTAGTCCTCCGTTCTTTACCACAAAAGTACTAAGGTTTCAGTGGCTGAAGAAACTTTGATTGCACTTTTTATTGTAGAGAGTCTTGTACAACCGGCGCATTGTGGTTCAGCGGTTAACGTTTTGATTTTGCATTCGTTCGAATCCACAAACCGACTGTTCTCATTTAACCTATACTTATCTGTGCTCGTTCTGAAGATTTCCGTTCTTGTATAGAAAAATTTTACGAGCTTCTAAAGCGGCTCAATCCAAAATAAGGAAATAAAAAATAGTGACCTTCCTTCCTTCCTTCCAGGCTCACCCCTTTATACGCTCTGATGTTCTATTGTCAAAACAACTAAAGTGTTTTATTAGTCTTGGTGTCTTCCTTATCTTTTTTATCACATCACTACTTAAAGTAACGTTACCAACTTTCTCGAAGATAACATTCTCTAATAACTAAGATAATATGGAACACGATCAAACTTTTGCTTTTCTGCACAAAGTTGCCATACAACGTTGCTGTTTGCACATACGTGAGAATGTAGACAATTCTTTCATTCTTGGGCTTAAATATCAATTGTTCAAAATCAATTCTTAATAGCTCAAAAATTAAAGCACTGATCAAGCTAAGCAGTCGGCTTCAGACCTTAAGCTAGTGAGGCGACTACCTCAGAGTGCATTGTGTTAAGGGCAGAAAAATCAGTTCAAAGGTTAAATCTTCTGTTCTGTCTCATATGGAATGGGAAGATACAAAAATCTACGTTTGCCTCAGAGCGCTGTAAGTGTGAATCCGGTAGCTGAGACAGCACCCATCTTTTAACTCCTTGATCTAGAAATTCTATGCAGAAAAATATGTGGCACTTGATTTTATGTTACCAGAAGCTAGGTATTTTACCAGCTGGTATAAGAGACCATTTTTATTTAACTTGTGTAATATGTGAGCATCGAGGCTTCTAAAAGTTACTGTAAAGTGACTTTGTATACTGAAAACAGACGAATCTTCTATTGTTACATAGCATTTACAATACTATAGAAACGTCTCCTTTCATTGAATGTTCTACAGTACCAGCAACAGAAATTTGTTATGCTTGAAAGCTGTTAAAGATCTAAATTCACAATTCGTCACATTCTAGATCTGAGCACTAATTTGGTAGATTGTATAAAAATATATGAGATCGCAACAAATAAAAACCACGCAGTTAATTTTTACCAACATTAAAGTTCTGTTCAAATATTATGGGAAAGTCACATTAGGAAAAGCTTTTGACATTCTCTAGTTTTTGTGGCGTTGTTATTAAATAATATATTATGCAACAAGTGCAAAAAGAGTAGTCTTCTTGCATGTGTTGCATACGTTCTCTTTTCTAGGCACGTATCAAAAAATCTCTTTTGATATAGTACTCTATTACTGTTGGGCACTAGTGCTAAAAAGGGCCCTTTTGACACCAGAAGCTGTATCAGAAATTGTTAATCTGACACGACTGTAGAAAAAGTAGAAGATTCAATCAAGCCACAAAAATAAAAATCGAACATCTTATAGTCATAGCCTGAAAGCTGATATTTTCAACATGTGCAATATTTAGAATTTCAGACAGTACTAGGGTTGATAAAGGAGTGATTATTCTTATATGTCACATTAGTAATTCTAACATAAAAAAGATATAAAGAAATAAATTAGACGAAAAAAATTAAGCTGAAAGAATAACTTACTAGTTTATGTGAATCTCTTGTTTTATACATTAAAAAATCCTTGGTAACTCAAATTATATTTTGCTTTAAACTTAAATATTTATCGAGTTATACGGTATAACCATTTAAAAGATTCATAAACTCATTAAGAAAGGCACTTTATTCATTATCATTAGCAAGTTACAAACTGTAGTGACAGCAAACTGCAGTTTACGGCATTAATTAATTACTCATATGTAAAATATGTACAAACCAACTGCATTCACACAATATGTGTATACCAAATGACTTGCAGAATAATATCAATAAATAATTATGATGTAACAGGACTTTACAGTATTACTTCATTATTTCACGGATTTCTTACAATATTGTTGCTGTATGCTAATGTTGCAAGAGAACTGACGAAATAAATAATTAAATGAAAAATATAAGTAATAAAATAATAAAATGAAATAAATATTTGTGAAATTCCTTTAAAGAATTAATTTGCATGTACTATAAGTTTACAATTAATTCAGCTTTGCAAAAGCTTTTTATGAAACTATCTACAGTAGAAATATCTACAAAGTAATTTATTGTAAATTTTTGAAACTCTTACTTTATCTACGAAAATAAATTATTTGAATACTTTAATATATTCCAAAACTAATAATAGTAATTCCACAAGAGTTCCCGTGCCTTAGATAAGTAAACATAATTCTTTCGTGCTTTCCTTTTCCTTTCTATCGCACATTCGTTTCCTTTTCCAGCGTTTAACCGAAGGAATCAGACAGTTATTACGTATTTATTTAGTATTCCCTTGAAAATGTAGAAAATTGCAGCATCAAGTTTTTACAGCGATAAAATAAAAATACATCTGATTCGTTTCATTTAAACTTTTATGAAGTTGTGAAATTTAACATCATTTATTGATTAGTTTCATGGATAACCCAAAGTCGTTCGTTGCCAGTCCTATTGCGATTCTCCGCTTATACTTGGCAAGCTGTTGCCGAGGTGTTTTATAATTTTTGCACGTACCGGCACAATATGTTGCATGTTTCAGCGAAAAAGTTTATAGATTTTCAAATTTAGACATTGAGAGCTAACTAAATTACTAAAAAATACTAATATTTAGAGGAAATGAGGAGTGTAAATTTACATTTTAAAATAAAGCGACGTCTTTTAAATTCTTTATGAGCATTTCGAGGTTTAAATTACTCATGCATATTTATACAAATTTTGTTTTCTTCTCGGGAGATTTAAACTGAAGTTTTATTTGACGAATTGCCGAATGATTAAAAAATGAGTTTTGTTTCTTTTTGTTTCACAATTTTTGGTGGATTATCATTATTACTGTCATGATGCCGAGAGTTTGTTTTTACAAGAAAAAAAATGGCCTAATCGTTAGTATTACTGCAAGAAACGATTGTTAAACTGTTTTAGGCTGAATTTCAATTAGAGTTGCTCGTTAATTCAGTATAGATTGCCTAACAATTAATTTATATGCACGCGAGGAGCACCTGTTATGAAACAGAAGAGTGATATAAAAACCTGGGGACAGTCGCTATTGTTATCAGTCGATCTAACAAAGTCAAACAAACACAAGACATGGAGTTTCAGGTAGGTTTATGTGTGTGATTATTTTTAGTGCACAGTGTAGTGTTTTAAAAGTGTTTTACTAAATTAATAGTATATTTTGATTGTGCAGTTCTTCGTTGTGTTCACCGCATTCACTGCGATCGCAAGGGCTCTCCCTTCATCTGTGGTTGCTCCAGTTGCAGCGCCCATTGCTGTAGCTGCAAGGTTAGCCGACTCAGAATTCGATCCTAATCCACAATATTCGTTTGCATACGATGTGCACGATGCCTTGACTGGAGATTCTAAGAGCCAAACTGAAAGCCGCAATGGAGGTCTTGTACAAGGACAATATACTGTGGTAGATCCTGATGGTACCCGTCGTATTGTAGATTATTCCGCCGATCCTATTAATGGATTTAATGCTGTTGTCAGCAAAGCTCCATTAGTAAGAGCTGTTCCAGCAGCTCCATTAGTGGCTAAAGCAGCTCCCGTGGTTGCTGCTCCAGCCGCTCATGTAGTTGCTGCACCAGCTGCACGAGTAGTAGCTGCACCAGCTGCACCAGTGCTTGCTGCACATGCAGCACCTTATTTTGCTGCTAGAGTAGCAGCACCCGTAGCGTATACTGCGCCAGCTGTTGCAGCTGCTCATGTAGCAACACCATACTCAATAGCCAGGGTAGCTTATGCATCTCCTTATGCTGTTTATTAAATGTTATTTTATGAATACCATGTTATCCTTTTTTCTTAAGTTATCGTCTACGCTGTGTATATAATGTAAATATGTATTATTAATAAATACAATTGCAAGCAAGTTTAATTATGTAGTTGTATTTTCGTTTTATTAATTACTATTTTAACCAACAAAGATTAATGGAATCAAGTGAAATCAGATAATTGTTATAAATGGAAGTTATCTATAAATTGAAGGTTGGGGATATTTAGAAATGTGAACAAACGATGAATTAATGACAGTAGAACGTGTCGTAATGATTGAAAAACTTCCGTATAAATTAGTTTGTGTTTATTAATGAATTATTTAAAATTAGAATAAAATCGATTAGTAAAATGACTAATTTGCTTTATAGAGGATAACTGCTTTGGTAATATGAATACGGCGGACTAAAAATAGCGAAAACAGATTTACAAAATTGAAATTTGTGTAAATGAAAGCGACTTAAAACGTTTTTTTTTATAAGTGGCTTCACATACCTATTTAATTAAAAATGTAAACAAACAAGATAAATTATTAGCGAAGATTGAAAAACAAACAATAGAAAGATATATTAAAAACAGCGTAAAGCAGAAATATTTATAACTCAAGTGAGTTAATAAAAACGGTTAATTACAAAAGAAGATAAAATTTAAACTAAACTTGTAAAATTAAGAAAGTCTCCCAGCGGATGCTAACGGAAAAAAAGTCACAACAAAAGAAGAGAATTTGAAAACCAAGCGAAGGACAAGAAAATGAAGAAAACGCAAGAAGTAGTTGGTACTCAATATCTGGTCTTTTGTAGATTTCAGAGGATCAAACGTCAAAGCAGCGGCTCCACCATTTAGTTATCTACATGGCTGGTGATCTATAGACGTGAGCAGTTCTTGTTAAGTCATTTACAAATATTTTTTTTTTGCTCAAAAAGAAGTGATTTATAATTTCTTGCTGTGTTTCTGACAGCTTCTAATGCAAGACCAAATAGAAGCTTTTCAAGAACAAAAGTTATTTTGCAACTAAATAATATAGCCGTTACTATATGCATTAGACGTTCCAGAAGGTCGAGGAGTTTTAAAATATGGCACAGATGTAAACTTTTATGTCCTTATTAACCCGTAAAATTTGTGTTCGCACCGCCATCTTAGAAATGGCGCAATCTATCCTTAATTGTACCCGTTAGGCAAAAAATACTTCTTATAAAAATTGCAGACTGAAGCACTCTCTATACGTACTTCTTATATATTACATCGCTTTCTCCGATTAATAGTTTCGGAATTGCAACGTTTCAAAGTAGAGCGTAATATTGTATATGCGCTAGGAGCGGTGTTATGACATTAGGAAACAAATTTCTTTTTAATAGTTACTCTAATAATATTAAGATATGAAACTAGAATTCTCAGAATGTGTTAGAAACGCTGTAGCAAAGAAGTGTAGAAACTTTGGAGATTTTATCTGTTTTAGCTAGAATGTTATAACCACAAAAATCACGTGCTTCACACTCGGTAATCGCAAAAATTCTAATTTTAATCAGGGATTGAAAACGAAACGAAAACGAAATAACGAAATAGAACAAAATTTTCTTAAGAACCGAAACGGAAACGTAACTGGCATAAATAATTTTCGTTCTTGGACGAAAACTAAATAAAAAAGTTTTAATTAATAACTAAAATTGGTTTTTATCGGTTTTGGATACCTCTCAATGAAAATGTAACGCGACGCGATGCGACGGTTAAACTTGAATGTAACAAATAGTACCAAATTGCAGCGCATCTTTATTCATTAGTTTATTATTTATGGAGCGGCAATGGTTTTACAATCTTCCCCTTGTACAGTACAGACTGCTGAATGAAGTAACAAATAAAGAGAACTCTTTGATTGACTAAAGTAATTCCTCATAAAGAGAGTTATTATTATAATAATAAAATGAGAAAAATTCCCCGAGTTTACCTAATGGCATTACTTCAATTGATAAAATTTAATTGAAGTAAGAACAGTATTAATTGCCTTTTGGAACCAATTCACAAAAAATTCCTGATAAATTTAAGGGATCAAAAAAAACCATAACCCAAATATTTCGGTTATGGTTAGAACAAAACTGAACGGTGTACAGGGTGATTTTAAATATGTGCGAAAAACAAAAAACAAGGTAGAATATTAGAATGAAATTTTCTACATATTTGTTACTTTAAGGTGTCTACTACTTTATGCTCTACTTTGAGACGCTATAGCTTCAACACTGGTAATAGGGAAAAGCGATATGGCAACTATATGAAAATCATAGAGACTTGTGGTCTACTATTTTTATTTTATTTTCACCTTAAGAGCGCAATTAAGGAGATGGTATTAGCAAAATTATATTTTTGGGCTCTATGTTTCCAAGATGTGGCACAAGAGGCGCCATCTCCACTTCGCAAATTTTAATAGTTAATGAGAACATCAAAGTCTGTATTTGTGCTAAATTTTAAAACTCTCCAGCTCTTTGCAACTGTTTAATATAGCCTAAAACTACATTTTTGTATTTAGTCTACTTTGTTTGGTTCATACCGCAAACAATAGCAAATACAGCATATAGTGTTCGCTTTCCAATGTCTTTAAAATTTCTGCTAGCTGTTGGCAGAAGTTTACTTCTATTTAGTTACCTTCCAATATACTCCAACTTAACATGGAAACAAATAATCTTCATGATTACGATAGTAACACATGGGCTGAAAAGTCCCAGACCTAACAAAGAAAACACGGTTTTTTTTGTTCAAAATTAGCTTTATTCATCAACGTAATTTCCATCAAGAGCAACGCAATCATTCCAGCGCCGCTCTAACATTTCAATACCACTTTTGTAGAACGATTTATCTTTTGCCTCAAAATAGGTTTCAGCGATAACCTCTTCATTCGAGCGAAATTTCTTACCGGCAAGCATTTTTTTTAGGTCTGCGAACAGCCAGTAGTCGCTGGGAGCCAAATCTGGCGAATACGGTGGATGTGGGAGCAATTCGAAGTTCAGTTCATGTAGTTTTGCCATTGTTTTGATTGATTTGCGACACGGTGTGTTGTCTTGATGAAACAAAATTTTTTTCTTTGCCATATGCGGTCGTTTCTTTGCAATTTCGGCCTTCAAACGCTCCAATAACGCTATATAATATTCACTGTTGATGGTATTTCCCTTCTCAAGATAGTCGATGAATATTACACCACGCACATCCCAAAATACCGAGGCCATAACCCTTCCAGCCGATTGTTGTGCTTTCGGTCGCTTTGGACGAGGTTCACCAGTTGCTGTCCACTCAGATGACGATCGTTTTGATTCCGGAGTGAAGTGATGGATCCATGTTTCATCCATTGTCACATATCGACGCAAAAATTCCGGTTTGTTACGTTTAAACATGGCCAAACACTGCTCAGAAACATCAACACGTTCTTGTTTTTTGGTGAACAGTGAGTAAACGCGGCACCCACTTTGAACAGAGCTTTCTCATAGTCAAATGCGCATGCCATATAAAACCAACACGTTCTTTTGATATCTTTACGATGTCAGCTAACTCACGCAACTTCACTTTTCGATCATTCAAAACGATTTTGTGGATTTTTTTGATGTTTTCTGGTTTAACCGCCTCATTTGGACGTCCACTGCGTTCTGCACCATCGGTGTCTCTACGACCACGTTTGAAGTCAGCAAACCAACGTTTTATTGTTGTTTCTGATGGAGCGGAGTCCCCATAACACTTTTCAAGCCATTGCTTCGCTTGAACGGTATTTTTTCCCATCAAGAAGCAGTGTAAAATTAAAACACGAAATTGTTTTTGATCCATTGTTTTGAAAATAACAAAAGTAGCGTCACTCTTAGCACAATAACTCACAAAATAATGAATAGAATATCATGAAATTTTAACAGCTGTCTTTTGAAGGTTAGTACTAACTGAAAAAGCGGTGAATGCAATAGAACTAACGCCATCTATTTGTTAGGCCTGGGACTTTTCAGCCCATGTGTTATTATTCATCACCATGTACAAGATTGATATTTTTTGTCGAATGTATACTGCTTTCCTAAACTAATCAATTTGTTGCTATCTTGATATTTATTCAATCGCTATCGACTAAACTTTTTATATTATTCATTCATTTAACTTACGAAGGTCTTGTTTTCTTATTGTATCAGGGCCTTCATTAAACTTACTGCACTCGGCATTTTCTTCTATCAACTGCTTACATTTTATTGATTACTTCTTTGTGGAGAGGCCAAACTTCGCGACATATATTGAAACTATTAACATACATTATTTGATTTTTTGAGCTTTTAGGATTTTTGCAGATTGAAGATGAAGGTATTTCAGTTTTTCGAAAGCCAATAGTATTCTTATATACATACTTGCTTTGAGGCTTTCTTTTAAAAGAAAGCTTTGGTCAAGAATCAATTGGTTATCTTTGTGACTGCGTTTTCTTTGAGGTTCTCTTAGAACAAAAATATTGTAACTGACAGTATTAACTTTTAATTTGTTTTTTTAAATGTATTGTTAAATTCTGCTAGTATTTGTTATAGTTCGTGCTTGGAAATGTTGTTAGCAAAAGAGTATCAATAGTAAATACTCTCACTTTGATTTGCTCTTGTTCCTTGTTGGGTTTTAAAAACACGTCTTTTACTGCAAGTGAAAAAAGTGCAAGTAAAATTGATTAACTGAGTTTAATTCTATTCGATGCCGTTGCTTGATTCATTAATTAATTGGACAAACGTAGTGAGTGGGTTTACAATCCATAACACCAGGTTTAGTAACCTATTTAAATTCTCTAGGTGAATGGTTCTCGGAAATTAGTCTTGTTAGAAGATTAAATTAAATTAAATGTTCAGGACTAGACATTCAAATATTAAATGAAAAGCTGCTTCTTCCTCTTCAAGGCTTGACTATATAAATTATCACTCGTAACAGTGATCGGTTATCAATCCTGTCCTATCAGACTTATTTGCGCCTTGTTTATCTTCAACATACCAACAGTTAATATTTTTGAGGGTGTTCTCGTCATTGCTTCTACTGTCTCTTAATCCTGTTACGCCATTCCGGTAGTTCTGGTATTGTCGGTAGATCTAACCAATCATCTAACTACAGGTTAAAGGTTAAGGAATTTCAAATACTGGCTCTGGAGAAATAAAGGTTGCTTCAAACCCTCACTCTATTGTGGTTAGTTAGTGTTGTGAGATTTTGGAGACAATCCTAGACTAGTTTTGATGTAATTTGGTAGCTGCCTAGTGCATTTATAGTAGCGTGGTTGTCAAAACGTCAATTTCAGCTTGAAATGCTGTGATAAGTCTTTCCAGTAACGCATAAGCTTTAAATTTGGCAAGTTCGGCGTTTACTCCAGCATCAGTTTTGGTTGAGTAACGGTGGTTTTGATCAATCCTTCCATTCTAATAGACCTAAACGTTACAGGGCTTATTGAAGTTTTGCTTTATAGGCATGGTGTTACGCAAGAGCGAGTTTGTGACAATGTTCTCTGTCGTTGTAAGCAGGTCTGGTTTACTAATTTCCACTGCAGTTTAGCCTGTATGCTCCCATTTGTGTCTCTACCTTGATATTAATGTCGAATTAGGTGGGAAGGCTTAATAAAGTTTCTATGGCTGCTATTGGCGTACCCCGGAATTTAGATAGTTCCTGTCTGGCTTGCTTTTGATTCACCTTAGGCTAACCTATTATCGATCCATATAATGTACCAATTTACTATGCGTGACTTAAAGCCCCAGGTTTTATCCTGTGCTCGTTTTGTTGCCATAAGGGATGTTTTATCTTTATTCACAACTTAGTACATGCACATATATATAGATTCGAGGTTAGCTTTTCATTCGCCGTTGTAGCTACATACTTGGCTTCCTCGTTTGCATTTTTTTGAAAATCCAAATCAGGATTTAAGTATGTAAGGTAAAGGATTCTTTGACGCATCAGCCTTCTGCTATAAGTTCTTAAGATGGTGCACGAGTTCTGAAACAGTGTTGGTATATTTGCCCAAGATGAGAATGACTAAGTCATCTGTATATCCGTAGGTGCAGATACCTCGCTTGTTTAATTAATTCGGGAGTTCATCAACCGCCGGTTCCTCAGTAAGAGTGATAGCATGAATGCTTCACCAGCCTTTATTTATAGTATTTTACTTATATAATAACGCCCTTATTGAAACAAAAAAAAAAGTGGGAAATACTTAAACTAGTAGAGGGATATTTAGAATCGGTATGTGCAGCAAAAGAAAAGAATCAAGCTAATGATAACTTAGATAATTACTTCTTGTTTTCTTTCAGTATTAATGTACGTGTATAATGCTTTCTTGTAGGAAAGGTTTAGCACTCTTCAAGTTGCATATAGAGATACACTGTAGGTATAATCCATTTCTAACAGTTCACCTGCGCTGCGGTAGCCTGTAGTCGAGTTTTGCTTTCCAGAACCTTCCTGACGGAACTATGATTCACTATATTTCTCGAGGTTTCTGAAGAGATTTTTCATAAGTACATGTACTTTGCCATCTACTAGATTTTTCCAAAAACCTATCCACAAAAATCTTCTCAAAGAAACTGTGCACAAACAAGTGTCAGAGGGTGTGTCAACTGCGAGATACAGTAAGTTTGTTAAAGAACCTACGCACGAGCATATCTAACTTTTCCTTCAAATAAGCTGTCGGGACATTTTTTTTTCCATTAACTTTCTCAAAGAGATTAAATTAAAATTATCCAAAAACCATTTCACCGAATAAGTACTAGTTATAAATCGATAAAACTGTAATTTAGATCTGATGATTGATTCTTTTGAAACAATCAGGAATTTTGTGTTCTTAATTAATTTACTAATTTAAAATATTGGAATCATGTCGTAATTCTTAATTATCAGACGATTTCATTTTCTTTAAACTTTTTTTATTCCTTCATTACGTTGATTCTATTTTGAAGCAAGAGTGGAATGTTTTGCATCTGATGATATCAGAATTTTTCAGTTGATGAATATCCTTTTTTAACTCAAATACAGACACTAATAATAGAATACTGGAATAATTTCTTTAGAAAATTAGATTTACATGCATTGGATTCATGAACAATTTGTAGTTTCTTATCTGTTCTACATTGTTAGACATTACTGTTTTTGTTTGTATGTAAACTTCATTTGCAACGCTTGTATTAAAGTCACCATGTATAATATAATCGTGCAGGTTTTTAGCAATTGACGCAATTTAAACAATGCAAATGAGAAATGCCATTTATATAACTGTTAACATTATTTTACTGTGTCATTGAGAAACACGCCAATTTTGAAATTTAAACAAAAACTCCACTAATTAATTCTTAAATCATCTCTAATACCTGCCAACGAATAGAGCGTTCTCTATGCACTTAAAATTATTTAAACAAGGTAAGGAATACCAGTTACCATATCTTAATATGGCACCTTCGTTTTTTGTTTTGATTATTTATTATATCATTACGCAAGATTTTCTGTTATTGTTATTGTTGTATGTTTTATTTCAACATTTACAAAACACAATAACTTTAAATCTTGTTACTAACCTTGTAGCCACCCAAATACAGTGTATCCTTCACTAAAGGTACTAAACGATTAATAATTTATTATCTAAAACCCGTGTAAATTTTAAAATTTTACGACAATGGAAAAACTAGAACTAACTCTTTTTTTCAGATAAAACAACCTGAAGGTGATCTATAAATTTTTTATTGACGTTATAAAGTTGAAAAGCAATCGCTTTTTGTGGTAAAAAGTATAGTTTGTCTTATTATCGAGCAGAGAAATTAGTTAATTTTGTCGAACCAGATTTTTAAGATTTTTGGCACCTTTATTGCAAAATACTAGTTAGCACTATCAAGATTTACCCAACAAGAAATTCAAAGTTTAAGTAATTCGATAAAAACTTGAATTCCATCTAACCTTATTAAAAATATTTTTACTAACTTGGTTATAATTTTTTGACACACCAAAGGAAGGAATTTTCATTTTCTTATTAATTTAATAAATTGCTTATTAAATACGCTATTTAATCTGACTAAAATGATCTATTTTATTAGGTTCTCCTTTGATAACACTAATATCATTAGAGGTTAATCGCTATTTTATATGATTATTCACATTTTGAAAAATTTTTATTACTAAAAAAATGATTGAAAACACGTATATGACGATTTAAATCGCTGCCAGGTACGCCAACAACTAATAAAACAGCAAAAGGTTAAACGGAAGTGGTTCTGTCGCAAGGTTACCGGTACCAAAGCAGATTACGATCTTTTAATACCCATTTAAATAATCAAAGAAAAAAAGACAATTAGATTAAGGTCAAGTATGCAAATTTTTACAGTTTGATAAAAGAATATGAAGATCAAACAAAAACTAAACCGATTATTTTTAATTTATATATGATAGCAAGGATGTAAATGCTCAAAATGTGGAAAACTAGTTTATTTTTTCAGATGGTCCCCACGCTCTTAAAGGTTACTTTTGATATTATGTACGGCGTGGTCCGACGTAGGTGACCTTCCATGGGCGTGGTACTTTTGACGGAATCACTTCATACACGAGGTGGCAGGTTCCTGGCCTATATAAGAAAATTTTCCTAGATTCTCGACACCATTCAACAAACTGTAACAAACAGTGCAGTGTAAAATGGCCTTCAAGGTTAGTGTTGTAAAATCAAATATGATTTCCGTGTTTAATAAGAGTTTAATTAAAATCCTGTGTTTATTTGCAGTTCGTAGTATTTGCCGCCCTTTTGGCTTACGCTAGAGCCGGCGTACTCCACCATGGATATGCTGCTCCATACGCCGCAGCTCCATACGCCGCAGCTCCATACGCCGCAGCTCACTTCGCTGCTCCCGTAGCCGCTGCTGTTGCTGCTCCAGTCGTAGCCAAGGCCGTAGTAGATACCGAATACGACCCCAACCCACAATATTCATACGCTTACGATGTACACGATTCCTTGACTGGAGACTCCAAAAGTCAAGTAGAAACTCGCAGCGGAGATGTCGTACAAGGCCAATACTCCCTCATCGATCCCGATGGCACCAAACGTACTGTTGATTATGCTGCCGATCCCATCAACGGATTCAACGCCGTCGTAAGCAAAACTCCCCTCGCCGTCGCTGCTCCTGTTGTCGCTGCTGCTCCCGCCATCACTGCTGCACGTGTAGTTGCTCCTGCTGCCGTAGCTGCTCCAGCCGTCGCTGCTTACGCCGCCCCAGCTGCCGTCGCTGCCCCAGCCGTCGCTGCTTACGCCGCCCCAGCTGCTTATGCCGCCCCAGCTGCTTATGCCGCCCCAGCTGCTTATGCCGCCCCAGCTGCTTATGCTGCCCCAGCTGCTTATGCTGCCCCAGCTGCTTACGCCGCTCCAGCTGCTGTAGCTGCTTACGCCGCCCCAGCTGCCGTAGCAAGAATAGCTGCCGCTCCAGTAGCCTATGCTGCTCCAGCAGTAGCTAAAATTGCTGCCCCCGTCGCCTCTACTGTTAGCTACTCATCTGGAGTAGTACACTCCGCCGGTTTTGCTGCTCCAGCTGTAGCTTACGGAGGCTTAGCCAAAGTTGCAGCTCCCGTTGCATACGCTGGCTGGTAATAGGGCATTGTCACTTATTTATTTAAAAGCAGTAGCTGTATAGTAAATGATTGTATAATTATTTTTTGTTAATAAATTACGATTTGTTGAATCGACTGCAAAATGAGAGTTTTATTTTCTCTAAAATGCATGTTACTTTAAACTCAAATTATCAAATTACAATATTCGACTATAAAAACGAAACAAGGTAATCGATTTCGTTAACTTGTAACCTTGAGTGGATATGTGACAGAGAGGAAATAACAGGCAGTAGAGCATTTTTTTTTTGCAAAGTCAGTGTGGAATTTAAAGTAAATTAATAGTTAAATTATTACACAAATTTACATATACTATATTTCCTGAATGTGATAAAAAAACCACTAAAGTTCTAGAATTGCGTTTCAGAATAATTTGATGTTATAAAAATTAATATAACACGTAAACTTAGAAATTAATGTTATTTAGGCATATTTGGGCTATGTAAACTGAATAATAAAAATGTTTAAAGGTAGTATTTTATTATAGATGTGGTAATATTACATACAGGAATGTCACGAAAGCGTCATGTCAAAAAGCATGCAAGTAAACTACGGATGTGTACGGAGACCGTGCGGTGAATGTGACATGTACACAGTGCGCTACCCGGAAAATCCGTGAATGCGTATACAAGTTAATCAAGGCCCCGTAACATAGAGTAATAACAGCTGAACCTCTCTCATACTGGTAAATTTATTGGGTAATAATTAATTTGGGAAGTACGGTAGCTGCCACATAGGTGGTAAATAGGTTAAGTCATGAAAGTGTTATTATTTGTCACGTTTGCTTTCTTAACCTTTTAAAAACTATTTTAGTGTTAGTCAGCTTGTGTTCAACTATGCACTTAACACAATTTTATAGATTTGCAATTTGTTAAAATAAAATTACTTATTGTACAATATGTATCAAAAAAATAGGATTGGTCTTAACCTAGTGACCGCAAATGTTAAGACTTTTTCTAATTTTCCTTATTTCTTTTGAAATTGCATCATTGTGTTAGACTGTTTTTGACTTGATATTTATTTATTATCTAATTTATGATTATAAAATCCTGAATAAATACTAGAAACAAAAGTATTGCATTTAACTTTCCTAACAGCAATACAAACATTTTTTTTTTAGATTTCAACAGAACGAAATTATTTTCTAATTTTCAACACTAAATAAGATGAATGAGATTAAAATAATTATCCTAAAAAATGTAAAGAAAGTGATTTTCAAAATGTATTACAAAAGCAGAAAGTAAAACAAAAAATGTACATGTTTTGGATGCTTATGGCTAAACCAAATTATTCCACATACATACTATTTGATGTTACGTTGCTAACGCAAGAAGAATAAAAAACACACCTCTAATTAGAGCAATGCTAAGAAGTAGAAAGCCTTGGAATTCTCAGATGATTTTTGTATGTCCCCGTATGTTTGTCATTAAATATTTCTAAGGTAGACTGGATCTGTTGGAAAATCGAATTAAAAACTTAAGGTCAATACCAATTAAACAGTAAATTGGCAAAAACGAAAACAGGAAGAACTCTAATATGCAGTAGCAATACAGAAATGAAAATTCATTACAAAATATTTCTTCATACAATTAACTTTATTTAAGTTGAAAATTGTAATAACCGTATTGTAGGTACTGTTAGCTTTACTGGCAGCTGTGTGGCAGCTTTTGCAAAAGTTATGTAGAGGAAAACCTAATAAAGAACGAAAAGAAATCTTTTGTTTGCTCCACAAAAAACTGTGTAAGAAGTCTGTCATGAGGAAAACACCAAACTACGCCAGTTTAATCTTTTTGTGAGTATTTGTCGGAACAGCACTAGTACAAGGTACAAAGCTTAATAAAACATCCTTTTCCTACGTACAATATTTATTGTAACTAACTTGTGTCCATCATTTGAACGAGTTCTTCACGAAGCCTAACTTAGTATTCATCTATTTATCTTGACCAAAAGCTACAGCTTCATTTCCATTTATAATGTAACTACTGAACACTTCAAAGTATTAACATGCAGTATGTCCTAACTCCATTTGCTAACGGTGCTCGTGCGATCTTCTTGCAATTCTAGGCAGGCATTAACGGATTCCATAATTTAAAATCCTCAGCAATCTTGGCAAGTTTTGAATTTCTAGTCATTTATTATTTGTAGTCAAAAGGAACTGCAAAGGACTTAGGTGTGATCCTTATGGTACTCCAAACACTACTTTACACTCTCTAGATACACTAACGCCGTATTTTAGTACTTGCTGTGTTCTGCCCGATAAGTAAGAGTTTGGGAATTTTAACAGTGATTTAGAAAAGTTTTTCTAGTAGTATATCATGATTGACTGCGTTAGAGATCTTAGCGAACTACAACAATTTGTTGAGTGCTATATTCAATGCCCCTGATATATCTTGTGTTATAGTCGTTAAGTTTTTCAATTTTTTTTATCGATACTATAAATTACCCTAAGAGATTTTTATGTTTTCCAATGTCTACATACTTACATATATGTTAAAAATTAATATTAATTAAAACGAATCTAATGTCACATATGGAAGTCATACTATGCAACGTGGTAGGTATGATAAAATATCTACAGGTTAGAGCCAATGTGTCAGTGATGACGTTTAGGGCAGAAGAACGAACAGGAAAGAAATTGAACTATTATTATTATCTCATTAGTCTATATCAAAGACGTCCACACTATTTTAACCTTAATCATAAAGAGAGTATTAGACGATACCAAAGTTCTTAATGTCGCAAACTAAACCAGATCACTAAAAATAAATTTTGCCTAAATTTCAATTGTAGACAGTCCTGACTTCACTTTACTTAGATCCCATGCGTGAAACGCAATGGCCCTAAAAAATCATTAGAGTAAAATCTGCAACAATGGCATTGTAGTTTCCTAAGACTCCGAAAAGATAATTACCATAATTTGCAAGTGAGTTGTATGTGTAGCACATATGGACAAAAAACTTCTACTAATAAAAAGCTTGAAGCTTGAACGCACATTTTGAGTTTCTTCGCATAAATGTCAGCAATATAGTCCAAAATCTTTCTTAAGTACATTAATGTCACAATGAATCACCACTTTCTATAAACTCAGCACATTCTATTTTATTGGTCAGGATATGTCAAGCCCCATGTCAAGGTTAAACCAACAGAAATATGCAGATACTTTTTACTTGACTTCAACTAAATGAGTAAATATAACACTAAGATGTTTACGTCAGAACGAAGGTATAGTTTAGCTGCTTAGATTCCAGAAATTTCTTCAGCCTGTTTTTCGACTTATCGGGTTCAACTTATTGTTCTTTTCTGTTACCATTTGCAGCTTCTTTCCAATTACCCAAAGGTGAGTGTTATGAAAGAATCTTTCACGTAAATTCTAAATATGGTCGAGCATCACAACCAATCTCTTTGCGGATGATTTGTAGCCATTTATCAAACGAGAAAGCACCATTCTCTAAAGTAAAATGCAACCAATCAAACGCTATAGAGCTTTGAATTCTTTTCTTAATCAATATCGTTTCCTCTCATAGTCTGACTTTTCCTTATAAGACAATTTATGCAGAATTGGGAAAAGCCTTTCAAGGCATCATACACTACACTCATGATAATAAAATAGTGGTAGATTTTATTAGAGTGGATATGGTGCCTGTATTGTATAAAGATACGGGCAATCCACTTAAAATGTACGCCTTACAGCATACATAAGGACCCTAGGCGGGTCTTACTTTAGCTCCTATAAAGACAACTTTATCAGCAGAAACTAATTTTAGAACAGGTATGCGATTCCAATTCCTCCAGTTTGAGTCCGATGCCCATATATGCCCTACAACATACTTTTTCTACGACTAAAATTCTAATTAAAATAAAATACTATTCGCATTCTTAAAGTTGACACATTTTTGATTTTGTTTAGGACAGGTTGTGTCCATAAATAGATTTTGAACAATAATACACTGAGACAGAAGACGTAATATCGAAATAGTACCTCAAAGTATCATCATATAGCGATTCGCTAAAAGTCTCTTCGAGCTAAAACCTTCATTTATAATCTAATAAAGTTCGAGACCGAAGGTGTGGTCTAAGTACTAAAAGACTAAAATATTTCAAAAATGCGCTATAAATGGTGACAATCAACAGATAAATAGCCCTCGAGCTGCGCTCTTGGACTATTATCAGTTTGTAAATGTCACATTTGATCTCGTTGAATACTTCCAGTCAAATGCATGTTTTGCGACAACCAGCGATATATGAATTTAAAAAACCTTGCTATAAGAATAAATTACTGGCGTTCCTTCCAATTTATCTATAGTCCTAATTCGTCTAATGCCATTTTGTCTAATGACAATTTGTCTAATTACATTTTGTAATGAACTATTTCGTCTACTAGCCTACTTTGTCCAATTCTGCCCAAGAATTCAACAAAAAAAAACCAACTAATATGTGATATACTTGCAGCGTCAAATAGTAAGTACGTGCAGTGCAATTCTCGTGATATTCCCCAAAAAGGGAAAATTCCCTCAAATTGACGAGTTGTTTACAAGAAAAGTATTGTAACTGTAGGTTTTGTGCCTAATTGATAGAGCAGTTGTTTTTAAATCATGTGCTGACAACGCGTGTTTATAACTCTATTTATTCGGCGCGGCAAGAATAGGAAAGGTTACAGGTCGTTATGTTATAAATATTGAAACACAAACATTATTTGTTAGGTAAAGCAAGTAAAGTCATGGTGAATGGACGCGTGTTTGAACATTATAAATTAGGATTAGACCAATGTTAAAGGAAATAGACGAAGAGGGTTATTAGACAAATTGGAATTAGAAGAGATGGTATTAGACGAACTTGCATTACACAGAATGGTGCATTATACAGAATGGGGTTAGAGAAAATCAGATTAGACAAAGTGTGATTAGACGAAATGGGAGAAATTCATTATGCTACTAGTTAACTTACCAGTAAGATCAACGTTATCAAGGCGGTTGGTTAAGTCACTTTGCATTTCTATTGGTTCGTATAAATCAAGGTAAATTGTCATAAAGTATGCAAACTTTTTGTCAAAGCATCCCGATTGGTAGATACGAGGGTGATTTGATAATTAAGATAAATCAAGTATACGTATGACAATATTAATATCAAAATTGTTTTCTCGCAGGTTTGTATCATCTTTCAAACGAGCAAATGTCAAATAACAATTTGATAAACTGCGTGGTTTGTATTTGACAAGTCGTGAAAGAGAGCATTGAATTTTGTAAAAATGAAAAGGAAAGAGATTCGTGCCGTCATAAAATTCTATCTTTCTAAGGTAAGGCAGCCATCCAGGTTAAAACTAAGTTGGATGCAGTTCTTGGTGAATTGTGACCGTCGTTTAAAATGGTACACACGTGGGTTGCTTAATTTAAACGTGGCTGAACAAGTTGTGAAGATGAACATATGAGTGGTCGCCCAAATGAGGTAACAACTGAACAAATGAAAAATCCATAAAATCGTGTTGAGTGACCGCGGATGCAAAGTTAGGCAGATATCAGAGATGGTGGACATTTCAACTAAACGTGTGCATAACGTCTTGCACGAACCTTGAGCATGAAGAAGCTGTGTGGGTGTCGCAATTGTTAATGGTGGATCAAAAACGTGTTTGAATGAATGTTTTGTCTGAGTGTTTGGAACGTTTCAGGCGTAACCCAAATGAATGTTTGTGAAGATGAGACGTGGATCCACCACTACACACCCGAGACAGAAAAACAATCGAAACGGTGAACCGGGAACAACAAACCCTCTCCAAAGAAGGCAAAGTCCTTACCATTAGCTGGAAAGGTTATAGCCACTGTTTTCTAGGATGCGCAGGGAGTCTGTTTTACAGATTATCTGTAAAATGGAAAAACAATCATCGGGGAATATTATGCAAACTTGTTGCAAGAATTGAGCGACAAAATCCAAAAAAAGAACGACCACACTTGGCCAAGAAAAAACCACTTTTTAATCAGGAGCATGCACCGCCCCACACATCGGCAATTTCAATGGCTTCCATTTGTTCCTTAATCTGAAGAAATGGCTTGGAAGGAAAAATTATCATGTGACGCTGACGTTATGGATGCTGTGAGTGGTTATTTTGCAGGACTTGACAAATCGTTTTATAAAATGGAATACTTGCACTAGAATATCGTTGGTCAATGTGTACTAAGTTAAAAAAAAGTTACGTTAAAAAATAAATAAAATTTAACTTGAGCAATTCTTTTTTCTCTTTCGTTTCCCTTAATTATGAAACCATATTCGTATAAATTCATTGAAATTGTTTATTTTTCAATTGAGTACGATGTGAAAAAACAAAAGATTTATATGTAGGCGTAAAAACGATAGGCGCAGTTAGAGACAATCAGCGACTAACATTCTAACTAAGTAGGTTTCCTAAATAAATAAACTGAGTCCTTCGCCGATCTCGATGAGATTTTTAATGGCGATTCTACATTGAAAATAAGTCGACACATATTATGGGCCTCGCAAAAAAATCTTTTAATATCGGAAAATGACCAAAATTAGCTTTTACGAAGTTGGCGCTGTTCCCAGCTGTCTTAACCGATTTCAATGAAACTTTTATGGTTGTTTCTACATCGAATAATATTAGACCCGTGTATAGAGGTCTTTCAATATACGCTGCAGGAAGGCCAAAATAGAATTTACAACAAAAGGCGGAGCAAGCATGGAACAGTGAAGTTTAGCTGAGAGCAGCACCAGCTTTGTGAAAGCCGATTTTAGCCATTCTCCGATATTAATATTCTTTTGCAAGATCCGAAATATGTGTCAGCTTATTTTCGATATAGAATCGCCAGTAAGAATTTCATCGAGATCGGCGACGGACTCACTGTGTGATCTTCTTGTGAGTTTGTCAGCACTGTCAGAGCCACTAGAACAAATTTAATAATATAAAAAAAATAAAGCAGAAAAAGACTACAGATTGAAATAATATGTGTTGGTTAGTGAATACCAGAACAATCTAACAGACAAGAGTTAAAAATATTTTAACTAACATGATGGAATATTCATTTTTCCCAAGATGATAGATGATGACATTGTTTTTCAATGGAACGCAAATTTTTAAAACTGATATTAAAGGGAGATCAAGAAACTTTCTAAACTGACACTAATAATTATTCTTCATAAACGAAAAGAAAAACAAGCAGCTTTTAATGAAATCGTTCGGCATAGCTTAATCTTAATAATTAGTGAATTCTCTTTATTGTGTTATTGTCAACCGTCTAATAAAACAAACTACAGTTTCCATCGGCGTAAATAATATTTTGCTAATTCCCAATTTATTTAACTTCAAACGCAGAATCATGTTTATTTATAAGCCCAAAGTGTCAGTTATTTTCAAACAAATATGTATACAAACAGCTTTTTAAAGACTAAAGAATACTTTTACAGACATTATTTTAATTAAAACCTTTTGACAAGACAAATCCTATATAATCTAAATAAAAGGTAAAAAATTATTTTTGCTATCAAAGGTTGAATTAAATTATATTTTAAAATAACTGTTGCTTTTCACGAGGCGAATTCTCAAAGTTCGTAAATATTAAATTAAACTCCCCTTCCTCTTAGGCGAGTTGCGAAAAGAATTTTTCTTTGCAAAAATTATTTATCATGAAAATAAATATTAATGCAACCCTAAAAATAAGAGAGCCGAATAAAATGTTCTCAAAAGTTTTTGTTTCTCTCATTTCATCTCTTTCATAAGTTAACGTTCTGATTGTCGTTTAATCTTTTTTTATTGAATTATTGAACCTTTTTACGGTGAAGTTGTAATATTCGAAATCTTTTATTAAGATTTCCAATAAAAGTTATGATTTAAATAAAACATGAGGAGGACGAAGAAAATAATTATGAAAGAGGAGGAAAACGTAAAGGAATTTCAATGTTAAATAATAGCGCCTGAAAGTTACGGTGCGTTAAGTCATTAATTTAAATAAATTAGTAATATAAGTCAATGCCAGTAAGTCGCGTAAGGCAGGTGTTTACAGTTTCCACTGACCGGGTTAGGAAAGTGTAAAATGTATTGGCTCGCAGTAAAAGTGCTTTCTTTTATAGTTTAATGCAATCGTTGCTCGCAATCAGTTCATATATGCGCAGAGTTACAATATAAATACACTTCGTAATAGAAGTCAACCTTCGCTCATTTATCTTGTAGAGGTAAAATTGAAAAACCAAATTGAAGTGACAATAAAAAGTGAAGATGTAGTGAAGAAGCTATATATCGTTTTTCAAGCTGGAAAACCAGAAAAAATCGCGCGATCCTACAGATATTCACGCTACAAAATTCTTTCTCTCTTTAGAAATTTTTGAGGATTTTCTTTTTTGAAGATCTTGAAAGTTAACAGAGCCTGAAACGAGTACCATGCTCTTGACTAAAATGAATTTTGGATGGTTGAACATTTTCCTTGAATTTCTCGCAAAAGATTAATGGATAGAAAATCGTTTAAGGTTTATGACGTTATTGAAATGCTATGACCAAAACACTAAAATTCTTCAACTTGACGTTTTTGATTTAAATATGACATCATTACGTAAACAACCTTAGTTTTGAGTTAATACATTTAAAATATTCTTTGGCGGTTCGTTCATTAGCGAGTAGTAATCAATGATAACTCAAATTATTGTCCAATCAAACTAAATGTCAAGATATGTATAAAATTATGCGAATTGTAGGATTAGAAATTGGCCATAACAAGCTTTTAATATTCTTATAAATTAATTCAAAACGTAAACTGGTACGAAAACAGGTTATATCAGTTCAAGAACATTGCTCGCTAAACATTGAAAATTAAGAGCATTGTTAAATATCACAAGCTTGGATTGAGTTTAAACTCATTAATATTGTTCCTTTCCATGGAAGTTGTTTAGCAGAAGCAATAAATTTAAAATAATGTTTATTTCTTATTTAAGAATAAAAAATAGCTTTCAGTTAAATCATTCTTCCATTATATCCTTATTCCTATAATAATTTTTCATTTCTGACAAAACACTTACGTAATCGAATTTGACTTGGCGCATGCCGAGGTATCCATGCATCGAGTTCGCAATATGTATGTACAATAGCCTTTTAGTCCTCGAGGTAGGGTTACGTTTAACAAATAAATTACTACACATGGCTAGTTCAGTTTAATATATGAAGCTTAAGCACTACAAACAGAAAGACAATATTAAGTTCTCCCGGAGGATTTAATACAATGGGTGAGAATGAACTCCGGCTTCTTCGATTTAACCCCCCATTTCGCACTGTCGCCTATGAAAATTTATCTTTTAGAAAAAAGAAGTTCTTTAGATTGCTTTTGGATGATTTACTACGGAAAACGGTAAATTTAACAGTAATTACGTCATTTAAATTCTATTAGATAAAATGATTTTTAAACTACACCAGCGTATAATTAACTTTGCGTTATAATTTCTATTTAAATTTATATATTATAGTGAAAGGAAGATTTTGGGTAAAAATACAGAACGATTAACCACAAACTTTGTTTTATCAATGTGAGCTTGATAGAATATTCAAATTATGTTGGCAAATGTAACAAGCAGGGATTAAATAAACAAAAGGGAAAATTAGTAAACGAAAAACTTAAACAATTAATTTATTCGGCAAGCTCCTTCAGTAGCAAAAACAAGTGTAACCCTTTTAGCAAACAAGAAGTTCCCTAAGTAAGTCATGAAACAAATTACAAACCCTTGTAGACCTTTCCGCTTGCATTATAACAAAAACAAGACAGATATTTAGTTGCGTTTAAGTAGAATATGGAGTGCATGTAATTTTCAGATTTTTCATCAGATAAGTAATGCAATGAAGTTTCGCCCAGAAAATGCAGACCTTTGCAACCGGGTGCTGCTTGCTTTGGCGAATGTTACAAATTTGAAAACGTTATTTATTCTTACCAAATGCATTGGATAATTCTTTTCACAGAAACCAAATAGTACATATGAAAAATATTAGTTATCTCATTGTCTTGTACACTCTGTGAAGCAAAACTGCTTCGCATTATATGGAAACTCATTGATCATTGATACACGAACATCTTTCAGAATAAAAGATTATTTAATTTTCAAAATGTATTCAGCTGATCCTTATAAGATATTAATCTTAATATTCTGTCTTCAGAAACAATAATGTTTATTGCTTTTATTTGTATTTTCTGTTTCTGAAACGAGTTTCAATGTAATTTCATAATTAAATTATGGTGTGAGAGAAAACAACAATCAATAAACAAAATATTTAAGCCTCTATGCATTTCTTTCACTGCAGATTACATTCTAATTATTTTTTAGCTAGGTTGTCCAAAGCATGATGGTGTTAGTAAAAGAAAAACTAGGAAAGTAAAATGATTTGTAAGAATCTCTTAGCTTGGTAGTCAGAGAAACTGAAATCTTATTAATGTATTCTGCAAAGAATGATATCATTTACAGACCAACCTACTTTCTTCTAAAAGATCAATCGATCGTATCGTTCCAAACATTTTGATGAATCTTAACCCAGTTTGAAAATTAGCAGTGATATTTCTTACGAGTAAAATGTAAAATTATCTAACGATTCCACCCGTATTGATAAAGATCTAATCAAACTAATTCCTATCAACTCACTACCCTCCCTAAGAAGTCTCTATCTCGTAATGCTGGCAACCGGGAAACCGAGGTCCTTTTCTCTACTACTCAGAAAAAACCACAAAAGACTCTCAATTCCATAAAATCTAATTCCGCGGACTCTGATGGTTGTGACACTAAATGTGATGAGACTAGTCTTATTGTATAACGTCTTCATTTATGTGGATGCATGTTTAGACTTGTACAAAAGTGTATGGCGGTCTTGGTCACCAAAAAGCACAATACAGTTAGTGTTGACAAAATTGGCGACCGATCACATTTATTTTTGCCAGAGTTTTGATAAAATCTTAGCCAAGCCTATCTACATTACCTTTAAATTATTTACAGACTGGCTTCACCAAGTTAGACAACTGTTTGTCATACTCAATTAAACTGTATAACATAGTCACTATCGATTTTCGTTAGGGCTCCTCAATACAGTGAGGCCCTGATCGATTAGACATTCAACTTACTTTTTCTAAATTCTTGAATCATTTCAAATTTCTACTAAGGTTGCTAAAACCACCGTTTTTTCATGCAAGTCTTACTACTAACGCAATTCATATGGGAGAGGCGTTAAAGCAAGGGAATCCAATTTCTATCTATCTTATTTAATCTCATACCTGACGAACACTTCGACTCCTCGTTTCATATGGATGCAGGTCTAGAAACAGAAGATAGCAGCAGTAAAGTACAGGGGCTTTCAGTGGGCCAGGCGTTGTCTCTGTTAAATTGTCAATGTCATTTTTTCGAGCAGTGTTATTCTCTGATCAGTGTCAGTAAATTCCATGTTCTGTCTGTAGAAAAGGTCCCAAAGAAAGATTTGTTTATTCGTAATTCTCTGTTTTTTAGTGTATGGAATGTGTCATCAACCAAATCAACACCGAGCAGTATTTCACTTTATGGAAGAGTAACCTACAGGTACTGTAGAATCTTTAAAACCACCACGCACGACTTTAAAACCTATTTAGATTGGATTAAAGCCGTTGCCCTTAAATCTCATCAGAAGTTTGTAATCATCAACAGTATCCTGCTTCGGAGTTAATTTCGAAAAGAGTAAACAACTTGCCATCTTTAACAAAACACCTTCTACTAAACTCTATCTCTTCTTCTGTGTACTATTTTCTTCTTTCGAAAATATCTTCTGAGAGATGGCCACAAAGATCGAAATTTAACATACGGGAATTGATTAAGACAAAAAACATGTTCCTGAACGAGTAGGAGTCCTCTTTCTGGTCGAATAGAGATTTCACACAGGCAGTCAAGCTGAGAGGAAGCGTACAACCGTGAGACTACAATCAAATCAGGGATATCTCTACACGTAGTGGTCCCGTATCAGTAAGAAGGACTATGTGATCTAGATGCTTACTACGGACTTAAAACGAGAAACATCATTTTGGAATATTTTAACTCCAATAAATGACTCTCAAGTATCTTGCAGCTTGTGCAAACAAACTCTTCAGTACAAAGGCTCAATTTCTAATTTGAAATCACAATTAAATAGAAGACATACAACCATTCAATTAATTTTATCTGATTCGAGACATCAGTGACAACGACAAAAACCACTAGAAATTAATCCCGATAACCCTGATCCACGTCGAGTCCACTACGAGTTCCACAAAAACTAAATTGCAATGCACCTCCAGTTGCAGCTTTTTCAAAACAATGCGGAAAGTTTTTCAAGAAAAATAAGACTTGGTAACAAGACATGAAGAAACAATGCCGAACTTAAACTTGTGACCAAAAACTTTCAGTCTTTCTTGACACCTTTTCAACCACCTAAATATCAAAAAATCTACAACACCACAGAAGAGACACTTAGAGGTGCTCACTGCTCAATCTGTAACAATAACAACCGGTTACTGGATTTTATGCAACAAGGAACCACTGACTAGCATCGCTGCTTACTTTATTCATTATAACGACTGTATTTTGTTTTAGATGACAAAAAATTTTATGGACTGTTTCGTAAAATGTAACCAGCATACGGAAAACCATAAAGAAGTAACTCCATTGGATAAATTTGTGTTGCCTATGCCCATATGATAAATTTAACCAGTCAAAACGCTAATAAAAAACCAAGAGAAGCACCCTATATAAAACCAAATTCGATCAGTATCAAAAGCAAAGTGGTCGTGACATCAAACAATTAATACAGTCAGTTCCGACCACTAGATAGAATAATGTATTATATATGCTCCTAAAGCCAGAAGCAGATGTTAGAGGTGCCATAGAAAGGAACCATTGACCAATCCTAGTGGACAATGTTACTAAAAAGTAACAAGAATGATGTGTAATGAAAAATACGTCACGACATCTTTGTATTCATAATTAATGTTCATCAATCAACGTCCTCTGATGAGAAGTTCTCTTCTACGCACGGTTTGATCATTACTGATAGAAACTGTACTTGCTTGAGTAATTTAGAAGCAGGAGGTACTGTACTGAGATTAATATTGCTTGATCCATAATTTGGAACGGTCATGGATTTTCTAATAAAAATGGTGTTAAGCAAGCTAAAACGTTAACTATAAATTTCTTGACAAATCTGGTAGCAAAAGACTCTGTTGCAGAAGCAAAACAAGGGAACCTAATTTAGAAGCCCCCGTTTCTAATACTAGGAACTGTCGCCGGCTCTCATCGGTATGGTCTTCCGCAAAAGAGCCTCTAAATTTTAAGTTGCCTAAATAGCAGATCTCGTGACATAAGCGAAATGCAAGGAGTATTTGGGAAAATCGATAGGAAAGACGCAATGCTCTATAAAATGGTGGAGGATGAATACGACCAAATATCCCTTTTTAAGTAAACAACGTATTTTCCGCACAACAGATTTTCTGCCACTAAAAAAAACCAAATAATGTATATTAATGTATTTTATGGGAATTCAAAGGAAATCCAGAAAATCTTGATAAAACTGTATTGTAAATGGCAACACGTATCCATTGCTGTCTTACTTTATATTGCGTTTTAACGGTACAAATCATAAAAAATGCATCGAGCAACATTTCTACCTCACAGCAAATGACAAAACTAAGAAGTCCTCCAGAAATCTCTCCTTTCAAACCAAATGTTTCATCGGCGTGGTATTCTACTGAAGAAAATAGTGACAAGTGTTACTGTTAAAGCTTGAAACTATCATGTTAACTGCACAAATGCAGTTTTTCAATACACCCTGACTTTACTTTGCGTGCTTCATGAATAATCATGATGTGTTATGACCTCTTTACTAAACACTACTAACCGTATTTCATTTATAGGAGATAAAATTGAAGGACAGAATCAATGAAGGTTGACATAGGTTGGCAATCTAATCAAGGCTTAGACTGGACATAACCATAGCTCTTAGTTGTGGATCGACGACAAACATCCAGATTTCCAGGGAAAAGCCAAATGTCTGAGAGTCGCAAGATCTGTTTTGCACTCATTTAACACAAGAGGATTTAAAAAAATCAAGGCGTTTGTCTAAATAACTGACTATTGGACTATTGAGTAAATTACTGCCGGCATTACAGGTTACTAATTCACTCCAGCATATACCAACTAATAATACTGTTTACAAATAGATAAATATTAATAATTAGGTAACAACATTAATAATAACAGAAAAAACAATATATAAAACAGGTAAACATAATTTCTAGCAATAGAGAGAAATATTTGAATGAATCTCACAGCAACTCATACTTCAGTGTTATGGAAAAGTCCAATTCTGCTGAATACGGAAAATTAGTAGGTTTGTTACGTTTTATAAGAAATTTAGTAGTAACAAAAAAGCTAACCTGGTCATTTAATAACAAAGAAGGATAAAGCACTCAAGTTAAAAAAATAGGTTGGAAGTCAACTACACTTACGTAAGGAAAACGAACTACTAGATACAAGAATCAAGTATGAGAGATCGGCAAAAACGTGGGAGAAATAAATCATACAAAAATTTGAGTGGACATAAATATGGAATGTCCTAAAAACCTATTGTTGTAGAATTTTTGCCGGCAATAAAATGATAGAAACTGCATTTAATAAATTCTTTAACTGAGCTATTATTGCGCAAGAAAATGCAAATGCTTAAAACATTGCATAAGAAATAAAAATCCAGATAATATCTAATATGATAAGTGTAGAGGAAGAGCTAATAACCAACTAAATCCTCCGTAGTATGAATTTGAATCACATATATAGCAATAATGAATAATTGCATAATAGAATTCAGTGCCATTTAGATAAATCAATGGTTCAGTTTTGTATCATTATCCTCGAGCAAATTGAAAGCAATGTGTGCTTGAGAATGGATAAAAGATACGATTATAGGCACTCAGAAAATTATGAATTAATACACCAAAGGTGTGGTGTGCAAGACTATTGTTGCGTCATATTATTTATAATGTACAAGGAGTATGTAAAACTTACGAATTGCAAAATGTGCATCTGATTTACCGAAACGGTTTTCTACGTACTTGTTTTATGACAAAACCAATAACATATTTGGAATTTATCATTGTGAACTTTGCATTTCGTGAGAGCTTAAAACAAATGTGAGCATTTAACATTCTTTTTATCCTTTCACACTTCTATGATAATACCTTTCTTGTATTTAGTAATAATTAGTATTCCTAAATTACATTTATTTCAGCAACTCAATTATTTATTAAATTATTACGCTATTGTTTTCACAACCCGCCGTAGTTACTAACACCTCTATACAATGCAAAATGCTTTAAAGGAATACAAACGGCATTATTCAGAATAGAGGTGGTTCTACACATTCATATTGAATTATAGGATAATCTAATGTTGTTTAGGTGGAACATGCAGAAACAGCAAACACAACTAATTAAATTAAGTTAACTATTCTATTTCCTAATAATTTTAAAGCAGCACAGACTAGGTAAACATAGCTTTCCAAGTTTTATAACAATTTATAAAACAACAGCTTTGATAATTTGTGCTTTGCATAAATAATTTAAATAACTTGCTAATAATACTTTGAAAAGTTTAAGTTAATTATTGCAAAAAATAATTTAATATTCAGAGTAAGTACTCATTTAAAGGTTTTCATAAGCAAAAGTTAATTTATAACACTGCTCTACCTTTAAACTCTTTATCTATTAATATTATCAACCTATAGGCAATATCTAATGTATGGTAAGATTATATTACAACGTGTTATCCAATTTGCAGATCAGCGTAGACGTTCCGACGTGACCTCTACAAGGGCGTGCCGGGCGAAATGTGTTCTAGTTACGACACGGAGGCGAATATAAAAGCGCTGGTGGTCGAAACACTTCATTATCCAAATAACTTTAACAAAAGTTACAACAACATGGCTCTTAAGGTAAGAAATATAACCAACCCCAGTGGGTATTTATATTAACATTACTTGCAATATTGCTTTCAGTTGTTCGTCTTCGCTGCTTTGGTAGCAGCTGCCAGAGCTGGAATTATTGGAGCACCTTACGCCGCTGCCCCACTAGCCTACGCAGCCCCAGCAGTAGCCCGTGTTGCTGCCCCAGTTGCCTACGCAGCCCCCGCTGCCTACGCAGCCCCCGCTGCCTACGCAGCCC